>JBAMBJ010002437.1:0-10349 GCA_037043495.1 Drosophila recens
GTACTTACAGGGGTACCCATGAAAAGGGTACTTACATGGGTACCCATGCTAGGGGTGGTGATAAGAGTACCCATGGAAAGGGTACTTACAGGGGTACCCATGAAAAGGGTACTTACATGGGTACCCATGCTAGGGGTGGTGATAAGAGTACCCATGGAAAGGGTACTTACAGGGGTACCCATTAAAAGGGTACTTACATGGGTACCCATGCTAGGGGTGGTGATAAGAGTACCCATGGAAAGGGTACTTACAGGGGTACCCATGAAAAGGGTACTTACATGGGTACCCATGCTAGGGGTGGTGATAAGAGTACCCATGGAAAGGGTACTTACAGGGGTACCCATTAAAAGGGTACTTACATGGGTACCCATGCTAGGGGTGGTGATAAGAGTACCCATGGAAAGGGTACTTACAGGGGTACCCATGAAAAGGGTACTTACATGGGTACCCATGCTAGGGGTGGTGATAAGAGTACCCATGGAAACGGTACTTACAGGGGTACCCATGAAAAGGGTACTTACATGGGTACCCATACTAGGGTGGTGATAAGAGTACCCATGGAAAGGGTACTTACAGGGGTACCCATGAAAAGGGTACTTACAGGGGTACCCATGCTAAGGGTGGTGATAAGAGTACCCATGGAAAGGGTACTTACAGGGGTACCCATGAAAAGGGTACTTACATGGGTACCCATGGAAAGGGTACTTACAGGGGTACCCATGGAAAGGGTACTTACAGGGGTACCCATGCTAGGGGTGGTAATAAGAGTACCCATGGAAAGGGTACTTACAGGGGTACCCATGCTAGGGGTGGTGATAAGAGTACCCATGGAAAGGGTACTTACAGGGGTACCCATGAAAAGAGTACTTACATGGGTACCCATGCTAGGGGTGGTGATAAGAGTACCCATGGAAAGGGTACTACAGGGGTACCCATGAAAAGGATACTTACATGGGTACCCATGCTAGGGGTGGTGATAAGAGTACCCATGGAAAGGGTACTTACAGGGGTACCCATGAAAGGGTACTTACATGGGTACCCATGCTAGGGTGGTGATAAGAGTACCCATGGAAAGGGTACTTACAGGGGTACCCATGAAAAGGGTACTTACATGGGTACCCATGCTAGGGGTGGTGATAAGAGTACCCATGGAAAGGGTACTTACAGGGGTACCCATGAAAAGGGTACTTACATGGGTACCCATGCTAGGGGTGGTGATAAGAGTACCCATGGAAAGGGTACTTACAGGGGTACCAATGAAAAGGGTACTTACATGGGTACCCATGCTAGGGGTGGTGATAGGAGTACCCATGGAAAGGGTACTTCCAGGGGTACCCATGAAAAGGGTACTTACATGGGTACCCATGCTAGGGGTGGTGATAGGAGTACCCATGGAAAGGGTACTTACAGGGGTACCCACGAAAAGGGTACTTACATGGGTACCCATGCTATGGGTGGTGAAATGGGTCCCTAGAAAATTAAAAAAAGCTAGATTTTTAAATCAAATTTATATTTTTTATTTAAAAGTTGTTTTACTTTGTTACTATTAATTACTTAAAATGTATAAATTCTTATTATTATTTATAAGTTGTTGTTATTGTTGTTTCCGTTGTTGTTGCCGTTGTTGTTGCCGTTGTTGTTGCCGTTGTTGTTGATTTCATTTTCAGTTTTGTTTTTGTTGCAGCTGACGTTTTTAAAATAACGTTTCTTTTGCAGCTGCAAGGCTTTTCTCAATGTGTCCTCAGCTGATCCAGTCCCTTCGACCAAATTAATTGCATCTTGGAAAAAAAAGTAAAATGAAATTCGATTAGTTTTGAATTAATCTCTAAATCAATTAAAAAATTAATTTATGCTAAAAAAATTTATTTATACATGCCCAACAACTTTTAAAATAAATTTAATAAAACCTACCAAGCAAGACTCCATAAAAACTGCTTTCGTTTTTTAAAGCAGCTTTGCCTTGAACGCCATCAACATTATACGCCAATACAACTGCATTGGAAAGAATATTTTTAAGGTTCTTCAAAATTCCACCTTGCGTTATGAGTATCCTAATTGCATCAATCTGTAAAAAAGAAATAAGAATTTGACTAACAGGAGAATTTTTGACTGAATCCATACTAACATAAAGCTCTCGGTTTGTATTGTTGATTTCCATGTTCATAAGGTTAAGATCCTGCACAGTCTGTATCGGGAATCTTATGGCCACTGCTTGTCCTTGCCCTTGTGTCTTAGTCATCCCCTTGATAGTGGCTGTTTGCTCCGAGGCAGCTTCCACAAGGACCTCGATTTTACTTTGCATCGCATTTTGGTCAGCTAAATATAAACATATGAATATATAAAATATTTGTAAATATATTAATGTGTGCATATTTGATAGTGGGCTCAATAATCAAACTTATACCTCTTAAAAATTGAATTTCTTTCACAAGATCGTCAACTTTCTCCTGCGTTATCTTCGTCTCAGCTGAAAGTAAAAAAAAAAAATATTTTTAGATTAGATTAATTTAAATAATTCATCGTAGCACACTTACCACGTGAGGAACGAACTTCTTCTACCAACTGAAACACAATTTGCTCAAGGCGCTCGATTTTTTCTGAGCAGTTGCAGGAAGACTTTAGGTCTAAAATATAAAAGATTTAAAAATTAATTTATTTTCTTATCAATTTATATATATTTTGATACTTACGAGTATTAGGCAACTCCAGTCGCTTAATTTTTCTTTCCGGACGGCCCGCCATGTTATTAATTAAGAATTTAAATTTATTCTAAAATAATATCACTTATAGTTTTAAGTGGTTTGTGGTATCCAATTGCAAGTCAACATAGCAGTAATTATTTGGTTCCTTTTGCATTAATGTGCTCCCTTTAAAAATGATAGATTTATTACTTTTTACTGGGCCTGATCTAGGTATGACGGGTGTATACGTCTCTTCGTGTATTCTCCTGTGAATTTGCTCTAAAATTTGAATTGGCTTACGGACGTATTTTTTTAAATGTTGTAAATAATTTTCAAAAGCATATGCAGAACCGTTAACTGGATCGCCCACCTACTCCACTGTTTGTTGCACATGGAGTAAGCTGTGAATATTATAAGACACACTATTTTCACAAAATATAATTGGAAAATTTCTCAACAAAAAGCTGCAACATGCGCTGACAGGTTTCCAAATTTGATTCTCTGTGGTATGGGCAGCATAGCATTCTGTACGCGCAATGCAGTAACATAAATTCGTAGTATTGGTCGTCAGATAATTCATTTTTAAATACAAAAATTCCTGTGTATAGTAAAAATTGTCTAAATTCTGTCGCTTTTCCATTTTGAGAGTTCATTTAATGATCTTGGCTTCCTTGCAAATTCCCTAGGCATTTTTTTACGTATGTCAATTAATTTTTGAGATATATTATTTTTTTTTTCCTTAGTTAATTTATTATTTGTCTTATTAGTTATTAGATCTGTCAAGAAATTTCCGCATGACTCCCAAATCGATTAAGTGCATACAGTCTAATGGAATTTGGGTAACCATTTTAACATTTAACTTTTCAAAAGGTGACATTTTTGTCAAATATTGGGTTGTGTGGTGATCGGAATATTTTCTATTTTTAAAGTCCTCGTCTGTTATTAAGTCTCCACTTTTCGTTTTATATGTTAATATACCATTAATTTTTTTACCGACTTGAATACATTTTGAGCATCCATGCGATGATGTGTGTCCAGGAGTCCCACTGACGTAAGCCCTGGCAGGGGCATCACAAACAATAGCCCTAAGTTTTATTTCCCTGTGCCCGTCGTCGGTCTCAATTCCAAATTGCAGCAAATTCTTTAGCTCGCCAGTAAATTGGCTAAGAAATTCATCACAACTATAGGGCTTGGATTTACCCAAAAATTTTATGCCAATGTGTAAATAAAGGCCCTCATCGATTCGTGTTATTTCTGCTTTGCTTGGCGAAGTGTATTTGTAAAATGGGGCGACATCTAAATTATTTTTTTTCAATATACGAACTAAATTAATTGCGCAGTCACGGGTTAGGCCTATGTTTTAAAAATCACCCTTTTAAGTCGTCATTTAAATTATTTTTATTATTGTTGTCACTTTCGTTATTTTTTTCACTGCCAATATTATTTGAATTTATTATTTCCTCGACCACTTCCATTTCGATTTCACCGTCATTGTTGCCTTGTTGTTCCTTTTCAAGCGCATTTTCTTCTGCTGCGACACTTTTTAACTTGTCTACATATATATTTTTTTTCTGTTGCTGTTTAAGTCTTCTTATATGCCGTTCACTATACATATTGTGTTCTTAATTAGAGTGATATTTTATTGTCGTACCTTTGTTGTTAATTTATATAAGGATAAAGTCACTTTTGTTTTATTTTATTTAATTAAATTTGCACTTTATTCGTATTTGCGCTTGACTTCTGCTGCACTCCAACAACTTGACAACTTCAATGCTCTCACAAAATTGGTCGACCGGCAACCGCAACAGCGTTCGATCATTGCAAAAGAGCAGAAAGCAAAACGAAAACAAACGGTACTAGCATCACAATTGTTTTTGTAAATTCATAAACAAACAGCGACAGAAAGCATAATCGAAGTTATGTTTTTTTCGGTCATCTATGTCCTATTCGCAAATTAACAAAAACAAATGTGATGCTAATCCGTTACGTTTCGTTTTCGCTTTCGAGCGCACATATTTTTTACTCGGTGGTTCGGCGTTCGCTTACCTTAGGGTCAGTAAAGTAAGTACCCATGCACTCGGCGGCTCGGCGTTCGCTAGGGTCATTCAGGAATGTGCCCATGAACTCGGTGTTTCGGCAATCGATTACCATAGGGTCAGTCAGGAAAGTACCCATGTAGGGAGTAGTGGGGTAGGTAGTTCAAGCATGGCCAATCGCCACCTCCATTACTGCAGGGATCATATAGTTGCCATGGGAACAATCGGATGTTAAATGACCTTTAATTTAAAAACTTTTTTGTTTCTTAAGATATCTCAACCAAACTTACAGATCTTATGTCTGGGACTGTCCTTTACATTCTGACCAAATTTGGTCAAAGTCGGGTGACTATATCATATACATAGCTGCCATAGGAACAATCGGTTGCAAAATATCCTTTAGTATGAGCAACTTTTTTGTTTCTTAAGATATCTCAATCAAACTCACAGATTATATAAGGTTGTCAAAAAAGTCTTGCGGTATTTCCGCAAGCTTGTCTTTGCAAGCGCGTAGTTCTAGTTGTATTCGTCGCATCGGTTCACGCTAGATCTTTTTGGAAAGCTCTTTTCACGCGCTAACATGATTGATTTATTGTTGTTTGTTTTTAGTCGTTCGTGAGTTATAGCGTCGCAAACATGGAGCAAAATAAAGAGAAAATACGGCATATTTTACAGTACTACTACGATAAAGGCAAAAATGCATCTCATGCTGTCAATAAAATTTGTGCAGTTTATGGACCCGATACAGTTTCCATTTCCACCGCACAACGATGGTTTTCAACGTTTTCGTTCTGGTGCAGAGGTGATCAAAGATGCTTGTGTGTTTGGTGGGATTGGCAGGGAATCATCCACTATGAGCTGCTCCCCTATGGCCAAACGCTCAATTCGGACCTGTACTGCCAACAACTGGACCGCTTGAATGCAGCACTCATGCAGAAGAGGCCATCTTTGATCAACAGAGTCCGAATTGTCTGCCATCAGGACAACGCCAGGCCACACACATCTTTGGTGACGCGCCAGAAGCTCCGGGAGCTCGGATGGGAGGTTCTTTTGCATCCACCGTATAGTCCGGATCTCGCACCAAGTGATTACCACCTATTTCTGTCCATGGCGAACGAGCTTGGTAGTCAGAAGTTGGCCACAAGAGAGTCCTGTGAAAATTGGCTCTCTGAGTTTTTTGACAATAGGGAAGCGAAGCTTCTATAAGAGGGGCATTATGAAGTTGGCATCTCGTTGGGAACTCGTCATCGAACAAAACGGCGCATATTTGACTTAAATCGCATTATTATAACCAATTTTATGAACAATTGAAAATTCAATAAAAATACCGCAAGACTTTTTTGACAACCTTATATGTTTGTGACTATCTCTTACATTCTTCCCAAATTTGGTCACAGTCGGATGACTATTTCATATAGCTGCCATAGGATCCATCGGATGCAAATTAACCTTTAGAATAAAAAACTCTGTTGTTGTATGAGATATACTTAGAAAAATCACACATTATCTCTTCTTGCTAAATTTTGAATGTTTTCCAATTTTGTTTTTTTCCCGCCAAATTTAGCTTTTTCCCACCAAATTTGGCTATTTCCCGCCAAATCTGGATTTTTCCCGCCAAATCACTAAATTTGACTTTTAGCCAATGTTCAATTGCAGTAAGAAACATTCAAACCGCGGACAGCGGAAGTTGAATATTTCCGTTTAATTTTACAAAAAATGCTATATTATATAAATTTGTTGAAGCGGACTACTAAGGACCTTCTTTTCAATTTTGCGAGCGAAGCGAGCTGGGGACGGACCCTCTTATGTTTTATTAATTTGTTAAACCGGACAACTAAAGAAGTTCTTTTAAATTTTTGCGAGCGAAGGGAGCTGCGGGTTGGCGAGCGAAGCGAGCAGTTTAAGTTTGTTAAGCTGGACAACAAAAGACCTTCTTTTCAATTTTGCGAGCGAAGCGAGCGGGGGTTGGCGAGCGAAGCGAGCAGGGGACGGAGCACCCTAGTAGATTATATAAATGTTTTAATACTAAAAAAAATTTTTTTTTTTTGAGTGTTATAATTATTATTATTATTGCCCTAAAGGCCAATTCGCATGTCTAGACACACAAGCCTAATACACCCCGTGGATGGATTGAATAATTTTACCGTTCATGACGGTGTACATTAACTACCTGATATTTTGTACGGCTTTATGGGCCGTACGCTACTGGGCTGGTAGAGCTCAGTTTAACAATGGTTTAACAATTTTCTTAATTTACATATTTTATAAGTAACATAGTAAATATATATAAAATTATGTTGTGCATTCTTTGTAACGCTGTCGGTCCTCCATTGGCTGCCTTGGAGCGGCTAGCGGGGCCGGTGCTGGTCCTCGCACAGGCTGATGTTGTTGTTCTTGCAGATGTTGTTGTTGTTGCTGCAGATGTTGTTTCTGTTGTTGCTGTTGTTTCTGCTGCTGATGTCCGGGGCCTATGAGCTCAGGCGGTGCCGGTGGTAGTCATCGCACAGGCTGTTGTCGTTGTCTTGTTGTTTTTTTTTTTTTTTTTCCATCGACGGCGGAGTGGGCGGATTGCCAACTCCGCGACTTCGACTAAGAGCTGCTAGTTTAGTATTTCGTTATGTTAGAACAAATATTTTTTTTTATTTAAGAGTTTTCGACGTTTTTTACTTAGCCGATTTCCGCTATTTGTTGCTGTTGCTTTTACGGTTTTAATTACCTGTAACATTTAATTGGCCGATTTCCTTTTGTTGCCTTCTATTTTTGCATTCACTATTCAACGTTTAGATTCGTGTGCATTTATGTTCACACAATTTGTCTTTATTTTGTATTGTCTTGTTGCTATTTTAGCAGTATGTCGCATGCCGTCTGACTCGAAAATCAACATGGTCAGACACAATGTACATATTTGCACTTTGTTTAAAATTTTGTTGTTTTTATTTTTCTTTATATTTTTCTTTATATTTTTATTTTTTCATTTTTTTTTCAATTTTTATTGATTATTATTTGGTTGTGTCCGCTCTTGTCCTAGGTCCTCCAGGACCCAGGTCACGGTCGCCATGTAGAAATATATATATTCCACAGTTCCGATAGAAACAGAAACACGTCCGAAGTCTTTTGCATGCGTTTATTCAATGTCTTTAATAATTCTTTAAAAGTTATTTTAGCCTAAAGCTGCGCCGCTCTTTAACAGAGAGCGGGATAGCAGCCAAATGTATAAATTAAGATAAGACTTGGTTGATTATTTAGTTATAATCATTTAAATCATTTATTTGATTGGACTGCTCTAGAGTTCTTATTAAACTGAATTACAAATCTTTCTTAAGCTAACATGAAACATTTACTGCACTGCAGTGACGTCGGCAGATTGCTGACTACGCGCCTCGTGCCGTTCTTCAGCGGCCACTTGGCGCGCATAGCGAAGGGATCGTATTACTCCACTGAGCTGACTGTTGACCGGTCGGCGATGTGGAGTTGGCAATGCACGATCAGCGTTTCTGCGGCAGCGTTTCTGCAGCAGAGTGTCGCAACAATGTCGCGACGGCATCCGGTTGCCCGGTTGGATCTAGCTGGTGTTAACTCCTCCCTCACCTAAGTTAAGCGCGTTCCCGAGCTTACTCATGCTTGCCTGCAGGTCTGCTAACCTCGTGGATCGTTTTCGATGTTTTCTTCGTTGGCGGATCTTGTGGGCGACAACCAGGGCGACGAGAGCTAAGGTGATGCTGCTGCTCATAGCGGGACTTGACAGGAGTCTGGATCGAAGCTGACTGATAAGTTGAAGATTTGCCAGACTTAATTCCTGCAGATAAGGCAGGCTGAGGTGTTCTCGGTGCTGAGTTATGTTGACTTGGGCAACCGCCTGTACCACTGGTTTTCTCCTGAAGACACCATAGTTGTTGACGAATAACGTCCCATTTATGCAGACCTTGTCATCGAACGTTAGGAGATACGTTCCGGCAACCGATTGTTGGAAGCCAGAATTGTCGGTTATATTCGCAGCTGCATTGTTGATGATTACTGCGCCGTCGTCTACCAGAGTCAATTTTTCGAGATGACCGGGTCGTGTGCTGCGAGGGTTCCCGCAAGTTTCCAGTTGTTTGCAGAATGTTGTACTGACCGCCACATCACACCCACCGATGGCCAAAATGTTCGTTCCGCAATCGGCAACTGTGCTAATGTTTTCAAAATCTAAGATTATATTTCCGTGGCTCACGGGAAAAATATTAATTTTCTTACAGACTAATTTAGCTATGGGGTATTTAATCAATAAGTATAAATTATTTTGAAATGCCTTAATCTTAGCTGCTTCTAATAAATCCGCTACACTAACACTGGTGAAATGCTGAAGCATTATTTCCTTAATATCATCATTATCCAATATTACCGGGCTGATCAGGTCTATTTTTGCTAACGTTAGTGCGAGGATTAAATTTTGAAGGTCAGTAATTATTATTCTGTTTTTGGCTAAAATTGTCTCGTCCATATGTCCCATGTCATTTTCGTCAGTGTCCCGTATTGAATTTAGTGTCATGGTCAGTTCGTTGAGTCTCGTTTGGATTTTGGTGTTAATTTCTATTTGTTTAGTTTCTGCGTCTATCAATTGTGTCTGTTTAAATTTTATCTGTTCCCAATCGTCAAAGTCAGGAGTCCCCGCCACTACCTTGAGGGCTGTCCCTAACAGATTTATGCTACGGGAATGTCTGTGGTTAACCTTAAGGGTTTCTACTAACGTTTCAATATGACTCAGATCAGTCGCTATTACTCTCCTTTCATGGTCTTTTTTAAACAAGTCCAGAGTCCTTCTAGTCTCGTCTACGTAAGTTTCGTACGACGTCAAGTTCGTAGTATGTTCTAAGTATTCATGTTCCTTCCAAATGGTCACGTCTACGTCCGATACTGGTATGTAGTCTGAGGAAGTGTAATTTGTCAGTTTCACAGTCGCAGTCGTGTAGGTTGTCATGAGAGTAGTAAGCAGCGTTGTTAATCTAAGTTAGCGGAAAATAAAAATTTTTTTAAAAATAGAAAGAATATAAAAATATTTCCTTATTTTCTAAGATTGTCCTTATGGACCACCCTCCCTTTAATAAGAACTGTCGTTCCAAGATCTGCTTCCACTATATCTTCTGTGCATTAGAGGTTGGAAAAGATCGAATTTTGCTACAATCGATTTTTTCGATTGTCGATGTTAGCCAACATCGATTTCACCGATGTTTTGGAGCGAAAAAATCGATAATCGACGATAATCGAAGATTTTCAAATAAAATTTACAGTGTGCATACTGGGGTCAACTTATTTCCCAGGCGTCTGTTTGACTTGACCCATACCTTGTCTACAGCCTGATATTCCTTATCTTCCCTTTTTTTGTTTTCCTGTTCCAATTTTTTGTTTTGGGCTTTTTCAATTCTATCTCTCACCTTTAGTCCGATTTCTACTGAATTTGAATGAATGATTTCAATTGGCTACATATTGGTAACTGAATGAATAGTTCTATTATATTCTATGGTTGAAAGCAGAATTAGGTCGAGCAGCTTCGTTAATTTGTTTGCTGATTTTCATGCACCGCGCGATTTCCGCCAATGTGCTATGAAATCTCTCGACCTGGCCATTGAAAATGCTGTGTGAGGGGGGCGCGTTT
>JBAMBJ010002439.1:0-19409 GCA_037043495.1 Drosophila recens
ACCTATGGCGATCTGCTGGTCATGTCCTTACACCCAGGAACCTGGTTGAGAAGATGCTTGAAGACGCTGGAGTCTGGACGGCATTTGACAACTTTGCAGCCATCGCGATGAAAGAGCTCCGCAGATGTGAGCGTCAGAGAAGGGAGATAACATAGGAAGGTTTTTTGTCCTTGCGAAGCTATGCTCTTCGGCTGTGCCGCAGGGATGTGGACCTTTTTATGTATATATCTTATATTATTATTAAGTTTTTAATGTTTAAATGTGGATAATAAAGAATCAAAAAAAAAAAAAACACATAAACACATACTTATGCATGTGTGTGTGTCGCTAAGCCGAGTTGTTATTTGATTTGGGCACTGCAGCATCTTGAAGAAACTTCACCAATATGTACGTGAAAGAGGGGGGTGTGAGAAAGAAGAAAGAGCTTGCATAACTTTAAATTTACATGTAGGACATCTATTGGTCGAACTGATAAAGTTTTCACATTTCCATGAACTTCTTATATTTATATTTCACGAAAAAGAACTTTACTTATAAGTATAGGATATCTATTAGTCAAACTGACAAAGTTATAATATTTATAACCCTTTTGACACCCATTTATTCCCCCTATGTTAACTTTTTTTTTTACTTTTAATCACAAAAAAAAAAAAACAAAACCTTGTATAAATTCAAATTAGTACTTTGCCAAAATTTGGGCTCTACCGGAAGTTGTTTGTGAGCAACTTTGGGCCAATAAATATCAATAACTTTGTAATTACGCAAATCTTAGAAAATCTAACTTTTTTTATTACTACTTATTATATTTTTTGAGAAATTTTGCATTTATAAATTTGAATTTTTTAACGACTAAAACATTATTTTGTTCAATTTTAAACATCTTCCTGACTGTACAACAAAATTTTCTTGGAAAATAAGTTTGATAAAAAACCTCCTGTGTGCTTTAATTTTTTTTATATTTTGAGAAAGCATAAATATTCTCCGATAGTATAATTAATAATCTGGCAAAAACTACAGAATCGTTTACAGTTATCCGTCACACAGTAAGTAAACATTCCTAAAACATTTCTATGTATTTTGCTGATTGATAATTATTTATACATATTTTCATATTTTAAAAAATTTGAATATGTAATAATAACATATTCTGCAGTTTGATTCACTTTATCACAGTGTCAAGGATCAGGATCAGGAGCAAAAAGCACTTACAGCACTAATATTTCCCATATTCGAAGCGTGTTTCAAAAAACCAATGTGATCGGCAAGAAGGTAAAGAGTAAACTAACTTATTGTGCGGTATCTTTGTTTAAGCATCCAACAGCAACAAAAAACATTCCGCAATAAACAAATTAGCGGTTTCATGTGAATTAAACTGAAGTGTGGCAATATTCGACGCGGTTTGTTGTTAGACTATTAAAATAGATTGTCATGCTATTTGATTATATTATCATATTATGTAGTATCTTTTTTAAAGATGATATATATGTATATGCAAAATGACGCACAGGTTCTTCCCACTTAGAGGCAACTATTGATTGATTAAATAATTGAATTAAATCATTATGCAATTGTGAGCGAAATAAATGAACAATAGACTGACAGTAAATGGCATTTTCCTACACCTTTTTTATTGGCATCTGGAGGCATTTTTCATCTACATATTTTCCTTGCAGCATTGAATACGCGTTCAACGGTAACTAACGAAATGTTGCACAAAAGAAACGCCGCAAAACAATAACAAATAAAAGCAAACGGACCGCTGGAAAATGTCTGGCGAAAAAAAGGCAACCAATTGAGCACGCTTGAAAAGAGGGGCGATAAGTGGGCTGGGGAGGAGAGGAGAGATGAGGGGAGTCGGCTGTTTGAAGGGGGGAAAATGGAACGCAGTTGGCAGCTGGCGGCAGTTAATACGGTAGCGACAGCTACACGAAATGCGTCAGTGTGTCAGTGAGTCAATCAACTTGAGAGCAGGAGACCTGGTGAGCTGGCGAGCTTAAGAGTTAAAGTTAAAGGCGCCCGTGTGGGCGTGGCATATTGCAAAATTTCCATTGACCACATAATTAGTCGGGCATTTAGCGTGCACGCTTTAAATTGCACTGTTGCACGTGGCGTATGAGTAATCAACTGAAATTTGAGCTCACACAAAGGGAGTTACCAAGCTGTAAAGTAACTGTTTCCTGATGTGCAACGCCCCCCCTTCCACCCTCATCCGCCCCAACCAACCTCTCAACTAGGCTTATATAAGACTTTTGCCTGCAGGAAAAATCATCCAAACTTTGACCTGAAGGCTGCCGAGAGGCGAGCGACACATGAAAATTTGCAAATTGTTGGTGTACGCCAATTGCATCTTGCCTTGGCCAACTGCCAGGCTAATAAATGCACGTATGCACAGCGAGGGCTGCTACGAAAGTTATTAGCTCAATTGATTAGATAATGGAATTCACGGTACCTTATTTCGAATATTTTTGTAAAAGTTAAAGAAATAAGTAATCTAAAAAAATAAAACTAAAAAAAGTAGGATAATAAAAGGATGCAAAAACTAGGAATGCACCGTTTACAGTCTTTTACGCTAGTGACGAAAAAAGACATTAAAAACGCACATTATAAATACATTCTAGTTTATTAATATTCGCATTGATTTTTCTGAATGCCATAGAATTATCTTTATTTCTATCATATATACGTAAAATATTTTTCACAGATTATTTCCCAAAAAATGGTAAGAAAAAATGTGTTGTTTTCTTTGGTAAAGATGTTTATAAAATATTATTGATTTCTGAATTTTCTATTATTTGCTTAATTAAGCTCCTAATTACTTGTTTCCCAGTCTATGTATTCCAAAAATTTCTTTTCTTCCTTAACTTAGTATAACTTCTCAAAATTTTTAAGAGGCTCGGAAAATTTAATGATATGATTTCATTCTTTTTGAACAACACTCGCACCGCTGCTGGGCTTCTGCTAAGGAACTAGATTTTGCATTTTGGATTTTGGTGCCTCGACTGGCGACATTTTCATGTCCACATCGAAGTCCAGTTGTTTTTGGTTTGCTCTTGGCCAAATGGAAATTGCCATAACACCCAGTTTCTGTTTCTGTTTCGGTTTGGGTTTCTGTATTTGATGGGTGCCTCCGTTGCCCACAGTAAAACTGTGGTTACTGCTGCTGCTGCTGCTGCTGACGACGACAGCGATGGTGATGGTGATTGCAACACTTTGCGGCAGCCACTTCTAAATACTAAAAACTGCAGCGGCAGCAACTTTGGCGACCAGATCGCCTTACATTTTCGTATTTTCGCGCATTTTCGCTTTTCGTTTTCGTTTTCTGTCTTCTGTTTTCAGTTTTCTGTTTTCAGTCTTCTGTTTTCGTTTTCATTTTGGCATTCATGGCAGCAAACGAGTTATATGCCGGCCAATTTGCCGTGCGACGAGTTTCGATTTCGCGGCCCGCCAACTGAGAACTTGGCCAGAAAGGGGACACCAGCTGGGCAGGGAAGTCAAGAAGAGGGATAGCAGAGGCTAGTCGAAGAGGAGGCTGCTACCAGCTACTGAGCTTAGCCTGTTTTTATTTTGGTTTGGGCCAGCATCCTCCTTAATTGCGGCAACGTCCTTAAAGGTCATTCAAGTTGTAGGGCAACAATGCGGACTGCACCGGTTTTGGAATTTGCCACTTGTTGCAAGTTGTAAGCTCGTGCAGCTTTTTTTTTAATTTGTTACTTATTTTTATCTGGGTCTCAATCGATGGCGGTCAGTTGGTCAGCCAGATAAGCAGGTAGCACAGCTACCTGTTCGGCAAGATGCTGCAGGCCTGCTTTTTTAACGGAATTTTAAGGTTAACCGGTACAGTTTCTGACGCTTTGCTCTTCTCGTTGTTGTTGTTGTTGCTGCTGCCTTTTGTGCCTTTTGCACTAACTATTTGATTGGTATTATAGCCAGATTACAAGCTTACGAAGCGGTGGCAACGTGCGGAAGCTTCAAGTTCACAACCAACAGTCAAACGTGCATTTTATTGATAAATAAAAATATAGCACGAATAGTAAAAGTGATCTAAAGAAGGTTACTTGACTCCCAAATACCCTGTAGGTGAAAAGTAAACTAAAAAGTTTACCTTTAACCTTTTGTATATTATTAACTGACGGCATTCTTTGCTCTCCTTTAACTTCTCTCTTACTTTCATACATTCATAGTATCTCTATCTCTCTTAGAGTTAGGCTGACGCATTCTCAGAGAAAAACTTTTTTGCATTAAATGGACTTAAAACTAAAAGTGTTGGCAACTCATTTCACTTCTTGATCTTTTTAATATAAAATTATAATTTTGATAGCTATTTTAATTACGGTTTTTATTCTAACTTTTGAATACTCTTTGAAATCTTCATTATTCGGTTATTTAACGCTTTAAATAAACAACATCTTTCAAGAATTTGCAGAAATTGACTGTATCTAGCACTGATGTGAAACCAAATTATGGATCGAGTTTTAAGCCGAAATGTTACAATAGTTAAAACATTTGGGCTAATCCAAAAATGTGTAAGCCAAGGCGAAAAGTTAAAGTTGTCAAAAAACTAAATTTATTTTAATAATAGTTGTTTTTCAAGATAAAAATATTTAAAAACAAAAAGATTTTACGGTAGTTTGCTTGTTCATAACCAAGCCTATCCAATTAATTTATCTTTTTGACTGTTGCTTTCAATAATTCTTGTAAAAAAAAGGGTATTTTCAATGGTGAAAAAGTCGTCTGAGTGTTTAGCGCTTAGCAAATCTTAAATTTTGTTTTATTTTGTTTTATTAAGGATGAAAGCCATATTGAAAGGATATTTGATATATATTAATTATTTGAATTAAAAATATGTATACAAAGTGTATCATCGTATCGTATGTATACAAAGTGTATCAACAGACCAAAATTAAGGTGTTAACGAGACAAGTTATCATTATTTTTTAATCTGTATTAATATGGTCACATCATTAATTTTTTGTATTTAGATATTTTTTTTTATTATGCAAAATTCGCTAAAAATGGGGAAATACACATCAAATGCCATTTTTTGTAAAATTCGCGACGGAGCTTTCAACAAGCTTAACTTTTAATTTAATAAAAAAAATATGCTATTTTCTTAAAATTAGTTTAAAACTTTCTCAAAGAGCTGAATTTTCCAGAAAGTATCATTAAAGTTTACCAATGTGAGCGCGAGCTGTATTAGTTTTAGAATGGAAACATGCTTCCGTAATGTCCGCAATTCTGGATCAGCCGATATATCACGTTGTCGATATATTGTCAAATAAATTGTCGAGTCAAAGTAATTGAAAATTGGTTAAATATTTAATATAATGTAAGTGAATTCGTCATCAAAAATTGAACGGCTGAACTTGAATTCTCCAAAAGATCTACGATGAACAAGCTCCAATGAGTTTTCGATTTTTCATAAAAATCTACCTAATTAACTAATTACATCGATTAACAAACTATCTGGTTTAAGTTCATAAAAATCGCTTCAGCGAATATCGAGTTTTTAATATTTCGATGTATATTTACATCACTAATATCTACCTCTTCTTATGAATTGCATCGCTACAGGGTATTCATAAAGCTATAGTTAAGGTGAATAAACTGACGTCGCGCGCTGCTTGCCAATTTTTGTTTTTGAGCTGAGTCAACAACAAATGGAGAAAACAACAAAAGCGAAAAAAGTGACTACTGTATTGGCATTGAAAGTGAAAACTCATTGAGATTCTTCAAGCATTGGCCAAGAAACCAAACATGGCCCACACAAACTTGGCTTGATTACTCGTTCTGTGTGTGTATATGTGTGTGTGTGTATAACTATACAGCGGATATTGCACAATCCAGAACGGAAAGGAAGTCAAACATGGGTCGAAGAACAAAGTTCTGTTTGCCAAACACTTAACAAACGTGGCTGAGTTTTAATTAAACGTTTTGTGGTTTACAAGCCACAATTGAAACTAGCTTAAAGCAAATATAATCGTACTTAATAAGTGTCTCAGATTTCACAGCTGCAACCAAGTTGGCATTAACATTAAGTGGACCTACCCATTTCTTGTATCTACATTTGCATTCACTTCAGTCAGCTACTAATAAAATTAGATATTTATCGCACTTTTTAGATGTTACTTTGTGATTGCTATAGATTGACAATCATTAGATGTAATTATTGATCCCTTAGAATTCAGTTTTAATATTATGGAGATCTAAACAGTAGCCTCTTCTGTGGCACGCACATCATTAATCATAGTGCCAATAATATTTATACAAACAATATATGCGACTCGAGTCTGTTACCAAATCGAACATCGGCCATGACAGCGATAATATCGCGTATCGCCTGCTGCATAATAATAAAACAACCATCAGAGCATTATCTGTATGTGTGTGTGCGTGCTTGTGTGTGTGAGTATGCTTAACAATAATAATAATAACGATGGCGTCAATGCTGATGACGTCCGGTGATGGCGATGGCGATGTCGACGCATCCGCTGATTTAACTGATGTTGCTGCTGTTGTTGCTGTTGCTGTTGTGCGGGTGTCAACGGCACTCACGACGACGACAACGCAGTTGCAGCCAACAAATAGCTGCAACATAAGTGCTACCAAAATCGGTCACATTGCGGCCAAGGATAAAATTAATAAAAGGTTGCACGAACCAACGAGCGAGCGAACGCGACTTGAACAGAAAATTGATGCCATTTACATTGGCAAATTAATGAGTCAGCGATGCAGACTCGCTCTTTGATTCATGAATAACGCCTTTGAATATGCAGCAACTACTCGCATTGATAAGCTTGCCTTGCCACTGTATTTACTCGTACTCGTAATCGTGTGTGACCCATCGAAAACGATTAATTAATTGCATTTACCTCGACTTATTGCTTAGAGTCTTGTGTTTAGTTGTAGATATTAATCATACGCCTCGTTAAGTATACTCTCTGTGGCACGGGCAGTTTAGATCATTTAAATTGCAGTTCTAGCAGAACTGAAGAAAGAGATGAAGAACATGAAGAACATTTCCTAAAATCTTATACATTTTTTTAAATTATATGTCTCATTAGGTATACGCTGAGTAGTTAAAAAATTCAATCGTATTTTAATTGTATTTTTTAGCATAATTGCCGATTGCTACCAAGTCCAAGTAATTAAAGACTTTCAATTGATTTAATAAATAACAGTTAAATAGCTGTTCCTTATTGATAAAATGGGGCTTTATTTTCAAGGCCTAATAAATTTTTTGTTTATATTTAATTTTGTCGAATCTGAACTTATTTGTCTATTAATTACATATCTCTTCCCATGTCACCTAAACGTTTCATTAAATATACGCTCTGAAGACAAAAATGTAAACTTATATGAATTGTAGATTTTTTCAAAATTAATGACTTGATTGAATTAAACCGAATACTTTCCAAATTTTTTTGCGTTTGTAAATTTAAAAATAATTACATTTCATATCCTAAATATCAAAATATTATCTTTTATTTATATGGTACCAAAAAAGACTGCAGTACAAGTGGAAAAAAGGTCTCCAGAAAATATGAAAGTAAAATTAAAAGGAATCTTTAAAGCTTAAGAGACTTCACCTTGGATTATGATATACAGGGTAGTCCATTTAAAGTGGAAGCATTTGTTTTTGAAAAAAAGAGGGAAAAACATTTTTTTTTTCATCTCATTCATTTATTTCGGTCCAAGGAGAAATTTTCTAGTTAGTTTTAGAAAATGATATCGCGTAAATGGCCACCATTAGCTTTGGCCGAAAAATGCCCTTTTTTCGGCATTTTCCATCACTTTTGCCAGTGTATCGGCCGATATGGCTCTTATTTCGCGGCGTATGTTGGCTCTGAGCTGAGCTAGTGTCCTTGGCTTGTTGGTGTATACCTTGGACTTCAAGTAGCCCGACAAAAAAAAGTCTGGCGGCATCAAATCGGGTGATCTCTGTGGCCTTTTAGATTTTTTGGTTTTCAAAATCGAGAAGTTATTTTGAATGTAAAGCTGAACAATTTCAGCACGTTCTATGGAGTGTACTGTTCCTTGGTATAAATTGTCTTGAAATGACGCTTCCAACGCGCTATGTCATTAGTCGATCTGACAGCTTTGTCAAAATTTATAGGGTTACCCGATGCTTCCACATTAAATGGCCTATCCTATAGATGTTTTATTTGGTGACCTTTTTATTTTGTACAAGTTGATTTTTGGTTGGCTTGAGGTCTAGACCTCAAGCCAACCAAAAATCAACTTGGCCTATCCTATATTAATCCTCTACATATTTTGAATTAATAATAATTACATTCCCTATCCTATATTACTCATACGCCTCGTAAGCATACGCCTTATAGTTCGGCCAGTTGAGTTGTCGCTAAACATAAAGAATTAAACAGTCTATGATCAGATGTAAATGTGATCCCCATCCCTTACCCCTTGTGGAGTCATCCCCCTCCCCTGTACTCACATATGATAGCGTCGGATGGGGGCTGCTGATGACCAGCTCGCTGCCATGTCGCTGCTTGCCCAGCAATGATTGGTGCAGTCGATTGGTGCCGTAGTACATCTCCCAGATGCTCGGCTTTTTGCGATGCCACTCGGCAATGCTGTCCACTTTATCGGCGGCGGCGGCGTTGACAGCGCTGTCCAGTCGTGATCCTGAGCTCTCCGGGCCCAGGATGGGCTTGTGGAAGTTGAGGTTTCGTTGCATTTGGGTCACCATTGTTGTGGTGGTGGTTGTCTTCAATTCCAGTGGGGGTGTAGGCGTTGGTGTTGCAGTGGGCGTGGTCGTGAGCGTGGGCGTGACACTGCACGATTGCTCGGCGGACTCAATGTAACACTCGGCGGCGGGGAATACCTCGGTGATGGATTTGCGCTTCATCTTAAAGTTGGGATCGCTGGCACAACGAATGGTCATGATCTGCTCCCGCACGCTGAGGGGTCGTCCATTGGCTGAGATGAGGACACCGTCCCGCACCGACTCGTAGGCATTCAACTGGACATCTCCCGCATAGCTGCGTCGTCGCTCGAAGGCGTTTTGGAGCCGGACCACATGTTGCTGGCGTCCCAATCCGCTGCACAGTTGACGCAGCTCCAACTCGCTGTGCTGATTCATGCGCTGCAAGTAGGATTCGAGCTCATCCTTGAGCGTCTGTATCATCCCCTCCAGCTCCTGGGGTATGTCCGTGGTGGGCGTGGGCTGCAGTAGGCGGATCTTGTCCCTCACATCCTCCAGCAGCTCTCGTGTGTTTTGGAAATGCAGCTGATCCTCGTAGCGCTTGGCGTAGGAGGAGTTGGAGGCCACGTTAGTGGAGGTCTCGTTGTCCACGTGATAGGCGTCCTCGGGACAGGAGTTTATGTATTTGGCACACTTGTAATTGTTCTCCTCGAGCTGCTCGTCGCTCAGAAAACTCGGATTGTCAATTCCCGCAAACAACTGACGTTGTTGCTGTTGATGTTGCTGCTGTCGCTGTTGATGTTGCTCCTTTGGCTGCAGCAGAAATGCATCAAGATCTATGTCCAGCAATGAGTCATCAATCTGCTCCATTTGCTGCTGCTGTCGTTGAGTATCAAAGCCCTCAATGATGGTGGGCAACTGATTGTAGGCGCGCAGCTTTTCGCCAATGTCCAAATGTGTTGTTGCTGCTGGCATTGTTCGCTCCTTTGGACTGTTGTCCTGTTGCATAAAGGACACGATGTGCTGCTGTGCATAGAGGCAGGGAAATGTCTTCAAGTGACGATCCAAATTCTCAATGCTGGTCTCCAAAATGCGCAGCTTGTCGCTGTAATGCGGCAACTGTTGTTGCTGCTCCTGGCTGCTGCTGCTGTTGTTGTTGTTTCTCGCTGTTCCTGTTGCTGTTGTGCTGTTGTCAGCAATATCCAGCGCCTGGGCAGCAACTGTAGCATCTGTAGAGACATCTTGCATGTCCAAATGCTGACTAATAATCGAATGAGCTGCTCCATTGCCAGCCACTTTCGTTAGCAGCTGCAATTGTGGCCGCTGCTTGGCCAACGTTTTGTTGCTCTTCTCTTTGTCGCTGGCCTTTTCTAGGATATCTATGACCGGTTCGCAGTAGATGTGCTCGTCCAGCGAGTATGTGGAGCAGACATGAGAGCTATAGTAACCGGACGAGCCGCTTTTATCGGTGGAATAGTGTGAGCCGCTGCCAGCACGAGCTGATGTTGCTGCTGCCGCTGCAGCCGCAGCAATTGCTGCTGTTGATGTTGCTGTGGCTGCGGCTGTGACCGTGCTGTTGGTGTTACCCAGGCCAGAGTCTGTGGTGTGTGTGCTGCTGGCATTGGATGCAATCGAGCGTTTCTTGTTTCGCACTGTTGTTCCACTGACGACACTTGCAACTGTTGCAGGTTTGATTTCATTCGCTCTGGCCATCGAGATAGATGTGCCCATGTTGCACTCAAGTCCATTCGTGTTCGACGCTGTCAATGGCATTGAAGTCGCCACATGGCCGCCAACACTGCACAACAGATAAAGAGAGAGAAAGAGAGAGAGAGAGAAATGAAAAAACAAGAAAACAGAATGAGAGTGGGAAAAGTCGTGGAAAAGCGTCGCCGTTGAAAGGGAAACTTAAAGCTAGCCGCGTTGCAATGAAAGTGGTTTCTGGCCACCAAAATCATAAAACTGGCCAGCCATCTTTTTAAGTATCTGATGTGGGTTAGTAGTTTTTCATGACAGCATTTATTTTTAGCTTCGTTCGCCCGTGCCGCAAATCTCCATAGAGCTTGCAACAGTTGCAGTTGCAAGCTGTCAAATGCATAAATCTTCAGCTCAACGTAACTTATTTAATAGGTCATTAATGTGTCTGGAATTCTCACTCAGAGGGGGTTCCTCACTTTGTATGGAATATTTACATTTTAACGGACGCTTAAGAGCCAAAACCGAAACGGCAACCAAAAAAAAAACAATTCACATTTGCCATGCAACATCAAAAATCAATTCCGAACCGAAAAGAAACTCGTTCTAAACAGGATTTCAGCTTGACTAACTGTTGCAATTTTGGTTTTGATTTCATTTATCTCTCCACTTTTTTTTAAAATTTTTTTTTTTTTTTAGTTTCTACAATTTAAACCGTTAGCTATGCCGCAAGTGCAACAGAAGGCGGCTGTTTGTAATTTTATTGCTTTTAGATGTATGAAAAAGTAAAAGAATCCACAGATTTTTATTTAGTTGATCATAAAAAAATTAAGAAATGTTTTACCTTTTTAAAATGCGAGGACTTTTAATTTTATGCAAGTTGTAACCGGAATATTAGCTAGATTCATAAAGTTTCAACCGGATCTATAGTCTAAATTGCATAAGGTCAAAAAAAAATCTTTAAAACCCACGATAGTCAAAATATTTGTGGAGATTAATCAGAAAAATCGTCCTTAAATCAAGTATTTCAGACTTGGGTTAAGAAAATCCAGGTTTACCAAACTTCTGACAACCTTTCGGGTTGATTGTATCTCGGAATCTCGGTTAAATTTTTGTTTAGGAAAATATGAAAAAGCCCCTATTTGACTGGTTTCACCTGTTTTTAATATTTTCCTCTAAATTTGTAACTATATATATTTAAAAACTATGCAAGTTAGAATATGGAAATTACAACTATGTCGCTTTTTTATATTTACTCAAGTTTCATGTAAGTTCTGTAGTAAGATTCATAATTTTCACTTGATTAACAGAGAATTTCAATCATGTTTATTATTATTATTATTTCTATTTATTGACTAATTAGTTCTTTCTTTAGACTATAAATACTACCATATTTTCCCTGTGTACTTGTAGAATGAAAAGTTGTCATGGATTGAGAACCAAAGGCGCTGCTGTAATAACTTGGCTTAAAGCGTCCGCCTATATTTCTAACTTGGGGCATTGGGTCAGATGCAATGTTTGAGTCGCTGTGCGTTATAAATTCAAATTGCAAAATTGCGTAATAACGGTGGTGTTGGTGGTGCTTTGCCGTTTTTATATACATGTATACATATTTCAGCTTTGTGCGTAATGCAACTAAATTGATAAGTTGCCACCAGTTTTTTTTTTTGTAATTTTTATTTTTTTGGGAGTTTGGACTTGGACTTGGGATTGAGTCTGGGCTTGGTTTTTATTGGAGTGGAGTGTGAAGTATGGAGGCTATTCTCGTAAGCAATGGTTATTAAGACCAGCTTGTTTATCGATGCGTTTAGTTTGGTTTGTTGAATGTTTCTTATTTTTTTTAGTTTTTTAGTTGGTTTTTTTATATATTTTTTGGGCTCAATATGTAATCGACAAGGTTAACGTTCCATCGCGGCTTGAAGCATGAAATATTTTGCAATAGATTTGCGTATTTATTTGTGAGCAGTGTTAATTAAAATGTTCAGCCTCGTTTGCATGTCGGAACATGGGCCGTAAGCTTAGTTACTAGAAAAAGCAAAAAAATATACTAAAATTGTGTGTGTCCGCTAATTATTGTTGACTTCGACTGCCACAACAAATTAGAGTTTGGTCCAACAGCTTTGGTTCAGTATTTCAGTCGACTATCTACAATACTAAAAACTAAAAATTACCCAACGTCCTTCTCTCTAACTAGTTAACTATAACCAACTAAATACAAGTATATTTTTTAAAAGTATAAACTATAAGCATAAGTAATAGGCAGCAAATCAATCAAACTAAACACATTTACATTGTTGCGATTATTCTCTCATGCTTAGCCAGAAATACTTAATTTGTTGTTATTGGTATTGGTATTGGCAGATAGATGGCCAAGCCGAGACATTGGCCCTGGCATAGCTACGGATTGGCTCGACTTGGCTACAATATTGAATACAAATTATCGACGATCGGCCCAAACTACTTAATAGCGGTAATAATGGCCAAATTGACCGTCGACTAACTGCATGCATCAGTCTGATACTTATTGCCACTAACACCAACTACAATATTATGAGCACGAGTATAATAAAACAAATTCGCATTGCTTGATCGACCTTCTCAGTAGTTTTGATGATACGATCCGACAAGTAAATACTGGTAGATTCGCCACATGGATTCGAGAATTCTTAAACATGAAAGCAAATACCTTCTGTTTAATCAAATTCGGTGTTTAACATGCGTCGCAGCTCAATGTCTTCGGACACTTGCGAAAGGGAAGCGATGCATTCAATACTAAACAAGAATCTACAAGTATGAAGTAGTAGAAGTTGCGGCAATAAAAAAAAGTAGAATTTAGATAATTGGAAATAATAGTTGTGGTCACGGTTGCCACTGAAAATTATCTGATTATCTGAGCCAAAAAACAAACAAAAGTGAGCCAAATTGACTAAAAAAGAGCCAAAACTTTTTTTTGCAGTTCATTTGATTTTTGCATTTAATTAAATAAAAATAATTTCCTTCAGAAACACTTAAAGCAATAACACATATTTACATTTTCATCTTAATTTAGTGATTATGTTAATAAAAAATATAAATATGTACTTCAACCTAAAACTATACTGTCGGATTCAGCAGCAGCCTAATCCGTTTCTATCGATATAACTATCGGGACAGTATGAACTAGATGAGCAGGCTTGTCGTGTACTGGTTCCAGTTGCATTGCATTGCATACACATACGCATACATATACACTAGCATTTTTTCCCGCGTTTTTTGCATTGTACATATCTTCTCGTTGTTGATCTGGCGAAGCTAATTGTAAAAGGCCACAGCCGCATATTATTAACCAAATCTTGCCAAAATAAAAACGTTGTTGTCGAAACCCAAGTTGTACTGATTCTTGGTAAATAGTATCCGCGTACAATTGTCAAAAAACATTGGCAATTCAACATTTGGAGGCCCCGGCGAGATTGGCTAAATAATTGTGCTAATTCAATTGTGCAGTGAAGTTCGGTGTTCGCTGAAAACAAAATCATACATACATAAGTGCGTGTGTGTGTTGCAAAGCAACAGTTTCATATTGTCATACTTTGTGTCTTATTGGGAAAGGCACCGCAAGTAGACTCTCGCTCGTTGTTGTTGTTGCCATTCTCAGCCTTCTTATATACATACGCTTGTACATAAGTGGCTGTGCGGTTACTGACTTTTGTTGTTGCTTGCATTTCTTTCGCCGTTGCATTGTTGCCAAGCGCCATCATGGCAAACACAAACGCTGATGATGCGCGAATTGCAGACAGGGTGACCTTTTTCAAACGCAAAGTGTCTGCATTGTTTGAGCGCGCTAAAAATCTCGAAAGTGATTTATCAACAAACAAGCTTAATGATCTAGACCCTGTCGAGCTAGAAGTGCATTTATTACGTATTGAGCAAACTAAATCTACCTTTAACGGCGCGCATAATTCGTTAGAAGAACTCGACTTCGACGAAATTGGCAGCAAGGTGCGCGATGACTTTGACGATTTAATGGCTAAGCTCGAGGCTCGTGTGCGCGTAATTATTCAAAAACATCAGTCAAATGCCCCGCCACATTCGACATTTGGGCGCTATGATGACACTCTTAATCAAACCGTGATAGTGGCTAATAGATCGCGTTTGCCCGAGCTCAAGCTGCCTACATTCTCCGATGGCTATACGGAATATGCCAATTTCTACGCAATGTTTGAGTCTGTCGTCGACAAGGATCCCGAATTGACCAACATTGAGAAGCTGCAGCATCTTCGCTCATGTCTGTCTGGCCCTGCGTTGGAGGCGGTTAGATCGTTAGATTTTATCGGTGCCAATTATCGTGTGGCTCTCGATATTCTTAATAAACGCTTTAGTAACAAACGTATTGTTTTCCAGGCACACATAAAGGAGATTCTTGGGCTCAAGAGGGTAGACAACGAGTCTGCGGCACAACTTCGGCAATTCTCTGACAAGGTCAACTCGCATATGCGTGCGTTAAAGACATTGGGCAATTCGGATCAGATTTCAGGATGTTTTATTGTGCAAACACTCCTTCAGAAATTGGACGTGAAAACCCAAAAGAAGTGGGATGACGCCTGCTCCTCGGACAAGGTGCCGACAGCTGATGAGTTCTTTGAGTTTTTGGAAAGGCGATGCCAGAAGCTGGACAGCGTACAGTATTCGACGTCAGCAAATTCTCATATGGGCAAATCTAACCAAAATGCTAACCCAAGAAAGGCGTTTGTGGCCGAGACTAGCCAAGGTGGATGTGGTTTCTGTGATGAGCGCGGCCACGGAATCTATTCATGCAGTAGATTTGCAAATTTGTCTCCATCTCTGCGCCATAAGGAGGTGAAAAAACTGGCTTTATGTTTCAACTGCCTTAAGAAAGGGCATCAAACTCGTTCATGTAGCAGCAGTCATTGTCGCACCTGTGGAGGAAAGCATCACAGCCTGTTGCATTTTGCTACCTCTTCTGATTCTCAGGCATTAGGACCAGCAAGCGCATCGTCTGCCGCCAGTATTCCCTCGTCGACTACAGCTCACTCTGCTACCTCTCTTGCTGCCCAAGGTCTTCAGTCTGGTGTCGTGCTTTTGGCCACCGCGGTGGTCATGGTGAGAAATAGCGCTGGCTCTTTGGTTCCGTGCAGAGCGTTACTGGACTCTGGTTCCCAGCTGCACATGGTAACTTCTCGTTTCGCACAGAGGCTGCATTTAAAGAAAACCAGATCTTCGGCCGTCGTCACGGGTCTCGGAGACACGAACGTTTGCACTGACGGATCAGCTGTAAAAATTCAGATGAAGTCGTCAACGTCAGAGTATTCAGCCACATTTGACGCCCTTGTGGCCCCAACTATTACCGACAGTCAGCCTAGCTTCGCAATCGACACGTCGGATTGGAAGATTCCCTCCAACATTACACTGGCTGATCCAGCGTTCAACAAGCCACAGCGAGTGGATCTTTTAATTGGAGCGAGCCTTTTCTATGAGCTGCTATCTGTTGGGCAAATCATGCTGTTGCCAGGATTGCCGCTGCTTCAAAAGACGCGACTTGGCTGGGTCGTGACTGGAGGTTTTGAGAAGCATCGTAGCACTTCGTTGTTGTCTACTGGCAGCGCTCTTATCAGCGAGGCTGCTCAGCTGGACTTCAGGTTGGATGACTTGGTTCGACGTTTTTGGGAAATTGAGAGTTTGGAAGAGCCCATGGTAAAGGCCAGCAAGGAAGAATTGGAATGCGAGCAGCACTTTGTAAAAAACTTTTCTCGTTTGCCGTCTGGCGAATATATGGTTCGGTTGCCTTTGAAGCACAGTGCAGAGCTTCTAGGCGACTCCTATGACCAGGCATATCGTCGTTTCCTCAGCATTGAACGTAAATTGGGCCGTCATGCGCATCTAAAGGAGCAGTATTCAGCTTTCATCAAAGAGTTTCTGGATCTGAACCACATGTCGCAAGTTGCTCCTGAGTCCATAGATTGCTGCAAGTATTTTCTTCCTCACCATTGCGTCTTGAAGGAGGACAGCACCACAACAAAGTTGCGTGTGGTGTTTGATGGCTCTGCGTCGACCGATTCAGGATACTCTCTTAACGACGTGTTGATGGCCGGCCCAATCATACAGCCAAAGCTGCTTCATATTTTGGTTCGCTTTCGCACATATCCTGTAGCGCTAACAGCTGACATTTGTAAGATGTACCGCTGTGTTCGAGTTGCCATGCCTGATAGCTTTTATCAATGCATCCTGTGGAGAGATTCGCCTGAGGAGGGCATAAAGGTATTCAAATTGGATACGGTGACATATGGAACCAAATCTGCATCATTTCAATCAGTACGCGCAATGCACCAGTTGGCCATTGATGAGCGTGATGCTTATCCAGTTGGTTCAAAGGCCCTACAACAGGAGTTCTACGTTGACGATTTTATCTCCGGAGCGAACTCAGTGGCAGAAGCCAGGCAAAAGATGGATCAGACGTGCGCTATATTGGCCCGTGGCCAGTTCAAGCTTCGCAAATGGTGTTCGAGTCACGAGAAGGTCCTTGATGGAGTAGCTGCTGAAAACAGAGAACAGTTTTTGAAGTTCGATGATGGAAGCGATGTCACCAAAGCCCTTGGCCTTGTATGGGACCCAGCAGTTGATACGCTTTTATTTTCTTTTTCTGCATTAGACTCTAGAGTGAAGCCGTCGAGACGCTCAGTTCTGTCTATTGTTGCCCGATTTTATGACCCGCTTGGATTATTAGGCCCAGTCATAACTAAAGCAAAGATTTTTCTTCAGCAGCTCTGCAAGGATCAACTGACTTGGGATGAAAGTTTGCCTCTAGCACGTGACACGGCATGGAAGGAGTTATGCAGTAGTTTCCAGAGCATTCCACACGTCTCGTTTCCCAGAGTAGTGCTCATCGCAGATGCTGAGGTGGAGATTCATGGATTTTGCGATGCCAGTTTGGAGGCTTATGGAGCTTGCGTCTACGTGGTCACCAGAGGTCAGACTGTCACAAGTAGACTCCTGTGCTCCAAGTCGCGAGTTGCGCCTTTGAAGACGTTGTCCGTTCCGAAGTTGGAACTTTGTGGAGCGAAGCTATTGGCAAGCCTGATGTATGAGATCAAGCGTACCGGAATCTTCTGCAGCCAGTTTTATTGCTGGTGCGATTCGTCAGTGGTTCTATCCTGGATTCGAGATGAGCCCTTCAAATTTAATGTTTTCGTTGCGAACAGAGTGTCTGCAATACAGGAGTTGACCCTCGGCATGCAATGGCATCATGTCCCAACCGATAGGAATCCAGCTGACATCCTCTCTAGGGGCGCATTTCCAGAAGTGTTGGCACAATCCGATCTCTGGTTCCATGGCCCGCCATATCTTGTGGATGATCGTCCAAGCTGGCCTGCGCCCTGCATTCCCGAAAAGCCTACAATTGAATTGAGGAAGAGCGCACTCATCGTGACATCTCCACATGCAGACCTCACTCTTGGATGTAAGCACACAAATTCATTTGGATCCATGCAGCGCACATTTGGCTATGTCTACAAATTCATCAAGCGAATAAGGAATCCTGTATTAACTGTCTTGGATATTCATCATGGCACTCGCATTCTTCTGCGTCTTGTGCAAATGACGAACCTTTGGGACGACATGAAAGAGATCCGGTCTCACGGGAATGTGAGAAAGTCAAGCTCCATCGCTGCTTTGGCTCCCTTTTTGGATGAGTGTGGACTGCTTCGTGTTGGTGGACGGCTTTGCAATTCGTCTTTGGATTATGATGGCCAGCATCCCATTATTCTGCCTCAGCGTCATGCAATCACGCAAGCGCTCATCGTACAGTGTCATCAAAGGAATCTTCACACCGGACCCCGTGCACTTCTGGCCAAGATTCGACTTCAGTATTGGCCAATTGGCGGATTAAGAACGGTGACCAAGGCTATAAGAGGATGTGTGACGTGTTTCCGAGCGAGGCCAAGCTTTGTGGAACCAATGATGGCAAGTCTTCCAAAAGAGCGTCTGGAAGCGGTTCGAGCGTTTACGGTCACTGGAGTCGACTATTGTGGGCCATTTTTCTATAAGTCGGAGGTTCGAACGCGAGCGCCCCTGAAATGCTATGTCAGCGTATTTATCTGCTTCACAAGCAAGGCAGTGCACCTGGAGCTGGTTAAGGATCTATCGACGGCGGCGTTTCTGAGCGCGTTAAAACGTTTCATTGCTACTCGCGGGAAGCCAAGTCAGATGTGGTCCGACAATGCAACTGCGCACCCTCGTCTGCCAAATCTGTGCAGTTGTTAATTCTCGCCCATTACTTGCAATTTCAGAGAACCCAGCAGATCTAGACGTCCTGACTCCTGCGCATTTGCTGTTCGGTGGTCCCCCAAGTTGTATCATCGAGCCTGATCTGACCAAGCTGAACTACAATCGACTAGATGGATGGCAGCGTGTGTCGCAGTTGCAACAGATGTTCTGGGCACGGTGGCGTGAAGAATACTTGACTCTTCTGCAGCAGCGATCTAAATGGCGCTCTCCAACGCAATCGTTGTGCGTTAATGACATGGTACTGGTGAAGGACGAAAACCCGCCTCCCATGCGCTGGCCGCTTGGCAGGGTATTGCATCTGGTCCCTGGCAATGATGGAGTCGCCCGTGTGGCTGATCTGAATACAGCATCTGGTGTCATCAGAAGAGCAGTGAACAAGCTGTGCTTGTTGCCTCTAAAGGACTCTGTTGAAAGACAGGCTTCCAACGGGGGGAGTATGTCGGATTCAGCAGCAGCCTAATCCGTTTCTATCGATATAACTATCGGGACAGTATGAACTAGATGAGCAAGTGCTTGTCGTGTACTCGGTTCCAGCTGCACTGCATTGCATACACATACGCATACATATACACTAGCATTTTTTCCCGCGTTTTTTGCATTGTACATATCTTCTCGTTGTTGATCTGGCGAAGCTAATTGTAAAAAGCCACAGCCTCATATTATTAACCAAATCTTGCCAAAATAAAAACTTGTTGTTGTCGAAACCCAAGTTGTACTGATTCTTGGTAAATAGTATCCGCGTACAATTGTCAAAAAAAACATTGGCAATTCA
>JBAMBJ010002440.1:0-79330 GCA_037043495.1 Drosophila recens
GAAATACGAACAACTGTTGTAATACAAATAAAAAATGTATTTCAAGTCCGATCAACTTCTATTTTTGATATGTTTTTAATTAGACTATAAGCTATTTTACAAAAAATATTCATGACCATAGCGATCTGCCTTCCTCATATTTGCGGGTACCTTGCGCATAGCCTCCTGAATTCCCTTTGTACCCATTTTAGCAAGCTCTCTTTTGATTTTTAATATCAAACAGTCGATGCTTTGTGGCTTATATTCCTTACTCCAAACATTTCTTTTCATATTTGACCAAAACTTTTCCATGGGCTTTAACTGAGGCACGTTTGGAGGGTTTTGCAGCTTAGGTAGGAAATCAGTGACCAAGTGGTCAAGAGCCTTCAGAGTTGTTCTGGCAAAATGAGCAGACGCTAAGTCGGGAAAAACACCGTATTATCATTCTCATAATACTTATCAATAAATTTTTTAAGCGCCGGAAGACAATTGTCCTTGTAATTTTGCGAATTCAAAGCCAATCCTGCCTTAAAAAAGACAGGATCGCTGTTTCCACGCTCGCTTATGACCAGCCACAATAAAAACCTTTGTTTATGTTATTTGAGTTACATTCTCAGGTGTTTAAATATTAGGAAGCCTAAAGTAATAATTCGGAGTCCACTCATGACCCTCCAATGTGAAAAACGTCTCTTTATCCATTATGCAAATCTTTAAACTGCTCTCAGAAAACAAATTTCTAGAAAGCGCACGTAGCCGAAGTTTAATTGTCTCTCTCTGTACTTCTGTGACTTAAGGAACGGTTTTTTTTATAACATATCATCACTCCAATGTCTTTTAAATACTTTTTCACCGTTTTGTCGTTCACTTTGTATATTTTGGCAAACGCACGATTCGATTTATATGTGCCACCCACAATTTCAGCCTATTATTTGGCTCTAACTTAAGACTACTATAATGGAAATTTTGTTCCGTATCCAGGGGATCCGAAATTATCTTATAAATAAAAGTTTTCTTGAAGCCCATAGCAGAAAAGTATTGAAAAATTTAATTTTTCGGCTGAGATGGATTATTTGCGCAATATGTGCAAATAAATTTTCGACACTCTGCTGTGATCAGTGACATTACTGCGACTGTGCATTATCTAGAAAGCTAATTTTTGATGCTATACATGCTAAAATAGTACCATTAATTATAGTAAGTTTTGTTTTGCGCTGTCGATTATTGGAACTTATTGAGAACATGTTCAATTTTGTTCGTATTTCATTCCGCATACGTTAGTTGAAAAGTTTTTTTTTTAACGCTCTTCAAAATATCTAAAGATTTGTGGTTTGGGATATTGTAAAAAAAATGTTTTAGTCCATAATTTTTTTTGCATATTTTTATAGCTTGGATTTTTTAGAATATCGTCCTAAAAGGGTTTCTTGAAATTAGAAATACTTTTGGAGAAATGGCCTTTTTTGTCCAGCAATGTTTATGTTAATGCAAGTGGAGTCAAAATTTTAAACGCGTTTTCCTCGAAAACATGTTTTTCGAGCTGGCGGCACTGATTACGCCTGTAGTTCTGAACCGATGATGATGAAACAAAGTGCAATCGACGCAGAATTGTCACCATTTTTGGCCCCTACCTCAATCATAATTAAACAAAATTTTTTTACTATTTTTTTTTACACTAAACTACAAAAAAAATGGCCCAAAACAGAATTTAAATTTTTCAATGGCCGCTATTTTGTAAAAAAATTTGCAAAATTATGATTGATTTAAGGACCCAAATAACATCTTTATTGAATCTAACGCCGTTTACTTTTTCCATTTCAAATGATCCGAAGTGGAGTTATCCGTGCCGCCAGCAGCATACCTTTGTTTTCGACGTCCAACTTTGAAGGCCGACAACTTTTTGAACAGTCTTCGTAGAAAGGAAAAAAAAAATTGGTTTTTAATTCAATATGTTTTTAATAAAATAAAATAAAACAGAATTTAAATAACTATTTCCGTTTTCAAATATCAATTGACAATCTATGACACTTCAAATGAAAATCGGATAGGTTTTCACAAAGTTATGGTAGTTTAAAATTTTCGTTAAGGTTATTATTCTATTGAAATTCTCAAATTATCTCACGTTTATTTACAATTTTGAGGAGTTACATAAGATGCTAGGTGAACACGAAAATTTCTTGGTAATTAGTGTGTATGATTTTTTTTTTATACATTAAGAGCTAATCTCTCATTATTCGATTGGACTGCTACGTTTCGATCGCTTATTGAGAAATTAGTCCAAAAGGTATGCCTCAAATAATGGATCATCTGTTGCACGGCAATAATTTAGATAAACTATTTGTACTATTCGCAAGTCATCATGCTGATGAATTCATCCAATGTAATGACCCCATCCTGATCAAGATCTGCTTCTCGAATCATTTCATCAATCTCCTGATCGCCTATTTTTATACCCAAGGCTATGTAGATGGTTTTCAATTCGGCTGCAGATATGAAGCCAATCCTATCCTTGTCGAAAATGTAGAACGCTTCGCGCAGTTCGTCTTGGTTGTTCATACCGTACATCTTTCCAAGGAGTACATTAACAAATTCATCAATTTCAAGGGTCCCATTGCCATCAGTGTCTGCCTCATTGACCATTTCCTGCACCTGGCTCTCGGTTGGCGTGCCACCCAATGCGTGTACTACAAGCTCTATATCCTTAATGTTGATAGAACCATCGCCATCCTTATTGATAAGGTCGAACAGCTCTTGAAAATATCCCAATTCAACCCCTGATAGGTGATCCATTCTTATAATTGTTAGTGTTAAGTGTATTTTTTTTTAATTTTTATTTATTTTTTTTTTTTTTTGTGTTTTTTGCATGTAAGTGTAACAATGAACATATGACAGGCAATATTTTTAAGCATTATGAATTTTGAAACATATCCTAGTTGATTTTTTATTGTTCTATTTTTTCTCTTTTGTTTTAATCTCATTTCACCTTCAGAATAATAAGTTGCAATCAGTTTTCAATTCGCATTGTAGGTTTCATGTGGTCGGGCACAAACATAGACCCTGACACACTGAGAGAAATGCAGTGGGCCAGCTACTAGTGTGAAAGGAAAGGGGAAGAGGTGTTTCAAGCTGTCATGCAACATTTATTGAATGCTCGATATTGTCAGCCATGCTCAGGGCAGATTTCCTTTCCCTTCCTCTTTTTTTTGTTGAGACACAATTTTTTTGGTAGGCCAAACTCTTTCATCGGCATGTGGCACGCCTCGTTGCAACTAGAAATTTGACAACCAAACCGTAAACATTCCATTGCAAACAAAACAAGTTTATGACGGCCATTGGGACTAATTCTGTTGCCCTCTCCAAGGAGTTGCAAACAAATAAATATTGTCGTGCTTGGCTTCTGGATAGATAATGATAGGGGCAGACTTCCCTTTTCCTATTCCCCATGGCATGTTTTCTCACATATGCTGCCAAAACCAGCGGAAAACTGTCAACATTCTTGTGCTCTGCTCTGGGCCAAGAAATTTGTTTGGTCGAGAAAGTGAAATATTGATTAACTGACTTGCCAAGTTTTTCTTTCAGCAAGTGTGGGAGAGATTCGGTTCTTTGTGAATGACTTTGAGTTATAAACTTCAAATAATTCATAGTTGTTGAAGATACAGCAATGTTAATATTTAAAACTACTAGAATATAATTAACATTATATAATTCATCTCAGAGATTGGTAGAGATATCTTAAAGGGCAACAAAGTCTATCATGTTAATCGTTCACTTTAGCTAAGACTTTAACCAATCCTCCTATGACAACACAATATCAAACGAGATTTATGTGTTAATAAAAAACAAGTGGGAAAGGCTATAGTCGAGCTCCCGTTTATAGGATACCCGTTACTTATTTAAATTGAAAATAAGCACTTAAATTGCTGAAAAATATAAATCAGCCATTACCAACTTTCTATTTGTCCGATCTTGTTACGATTTAGTAGGATGATAGGTAATAATAGTAGACAGACGGACAGACAGACAGAAGGACATGACTATATCGACTCGGCTGTTGATGCTGATCAAGAATATATATACTTTATAGGGTCGGAGATGCTTCCTTCTCCCTGTTACATACATTGCAACGAATACAATATCCTCTTTTACTTATTTTTATAAGTAACGGGTATAACTATTCAACAAACAGCCTTTTAGCTCTTACCGTTTGGGCTCTGCTTTGGTGGTCATTGCAATTCAAGACATAATGTTTTTTTCCTACAAATAACATAGTTCAGTTTGTTCAATTAGAAATTTAAATTTAATTTTCTATTTGCTTTTCAGGAGAATTTGCGTGGTGGCTCCGAACGCAAAAAGCTCGAGTTAGAGCCCAAATATTTACTGTTGTTGGGATTCACATCGCCGCTGAACACAAATAATTATGACAACGCGCACAAAACACAGCAACAACGAACGGACAAGCCCGTTCCGGCTGAGAGAGCGGGGCAGGAGGTCAGCGAATTGCGACAGCTGCGCGGACAGGAGTATGGTCAACAGGAGCTGGAGCAGCAGCAGGAGCAGAAGAATCAACGTAAGCGTATAACGACGCCATACAATGGAACCAGGGCCAACTTTACCATAGTCACGTACGTGCAGGAGGGACAGGCGGCATCGGCCATATTGTTGGCCCAAAACATTGCGGCCAAGTTGCCGGGGGAGTATTTGCTCATCTATGATCTGGGAGTGTCCGAGGAGCAGTTGCGCTCCCTGAGTGCCTACTGTAATAGCAGTCGCTGTGCCGTGATCACCTACGATCTATCCGAGTTCCCCTCGTTCGTCAACGATCAGCGAACGCACGCATATCGCCCGATTGTGATAAAGGATGCGCTTAGGCGGGCCAAGTCGGTGCTGTTCACCGAGAACTACATGAGGATACGCGGTGGCTATCGGGAGCTGCAGATGCTGCAGCGACGGGTCAATGACTCCGGCGTGCTCGGCTGGAATACGCCCACAGCTGTCTCGTCACGCACACATCCAAAGATGTTTGATTACTTCGAATCGGACGCGGAGGATTTTATATTCCTGCGTATGGTTGATCTCGATGCGATCTTCTTTATGGACAACAAGTTCGTCACAGAGAAGATCATGTTGCCATGGCTAAAATGTGCCCTAACTTTGGAATGCATCGATCCAATTGGTAAGTGATTGCAGTTCACGGGCAATTATGAGCCCACATGTGATGTACATATAGTATGCCATTAGTGACTCACTCCCCTGCACGGGTTACTCTAAGAGTTCTGCCCCGCCCCAGTTAGCAATTTCAACATGAGTCACTCATACCGCGGATCAATCAAACGCACATTCGTAACTTCCACTCCAAGTGGGGTAACCAAGTGGCCCCAACTGGCCATCAAGAACGGAACTAATGACCACCATTTGCAGCGCATTTGCCTGATGATAGCGAACATGTCAGTTAATTGAGCGACTTTGTAGGCAATCCACAACTTCAATCTGACATGTCATAGCTTTTAAATCATATATAGTATATGTAGTTATGTTTAATAGTATACCTTTTTTTATTGTAACAATTTTCTACCCATTTTCCCGACAATTATCACGGACTTTTAAAAACACAATTTTTCGATTTACTCTACCTTTATTCAAAGTTAAACTAAATTGAATATTTTTACGTGACATGACAGAGCTCTTAAATCATATAGTATATGTATCAACAGGTTGGATTAATTCGGTATTCATTTCAACTTTTCGAATTAGTTTAACTTTGTTTAAAATCAAACTGAAGATTATTTAGCAAATCTGTTTCGTACGACATTTCCGTAAGAGCTTTATAAATCCCATAATTGGGCCAAAAATAAAATGTCTCAATATTGTCCACAAAAATTTGGGCAAATCGGCGTGAATATTGCAAGCTGCATACACATACTCCTGGGGTTTAAGATTGTAGTCATGGTCACCGCTTAGCATCAGATTTGTATCATATATGACGTACCACGGCTCCAAGGTGCAAGCATAGAAGCCAAGTATCTTAAAAAATACGCCCATAAAGTAGCCCAGAAGCAGAAAGAAGCCAAAGACCAAATATATGATGAGGACGCCAATGGCGTGGGTAAATTTGAATCTATGCTGTTTAGTGTACAAAGCGAGAACCACTACCACTGTTATCAACATCAATGGATATGCATGTAGCTATAAAATAGATCTGTTTTATCAATAATCTTATCAACTTTTAGGCCTCTCTCACCCAACGTGTCTGCTCCATGGGTATCAAATATAATACAGTGCTAATTGGCGTTGTCATTGATGTCAAGAAATATACAAAGTAATTGAAAGGCGCAGATCTTCGCCAGTTGCGATAGATATATAGCCAGCAGTAGACTACCATTAGACATGCGAAATATATCGGACGAATATGTAGTTCTATTAAGGGCTTTGGGTATAGTAGACTTAACTCCAAGCAGGGCATTGTCAGTGCAAACTGTATCTGAAACAAAGAGAAATGCATTAAACAATTAGCATTGACATTAAAATTATGATAGAGATTCATTTTGATAATCATTTGCAATGTCATTACGATTATTATTTGCATTTGGATATTATTGATTATCAATATGATTTTAATTTTCATTATTATAAGAATTGAAAAGATTAACAAGCCGCATTCTGCATTTAAATATTAATATCGGTCTTCCCCTTGAGTTTTTCGATAATCCTGAATTTTAAATCTCACGACTTAACATTTAATCAACTTCTGCCATAACTAACTGAACTTAATTTTGCTAATGAGATATGAAGAACTCCAGTGAGTTGTCGATTTTTCATGAAAATTAATTTAATTAACTCGATTGATAGTCAAAAACAGTTATCGAGGTAAGGTCATTAAAAATCGATTTAGCGAAAATCAAATGTGTAAAAGCCCGGCTGATCCTTTTTTTTTTTTAATTTTTCATTTTTATATTAATGTTTTTAAATTTCCAACTTACAATTAGCATGCCATAAAAACGACGTACAAATTGGCGCCGCATTTTCTGATCAAGGATGTCAAATTCCTGAGTAGGGCCATGTAGATTATCCAACAATAGTTCACATTGTGTGGCTGTGTCCTGTACTGCTTGGGAATTTATAATTGATAGAATTATTTATGGGTATGAATAATAAAGCATTCTGGAACCTGAATTAGCCTCCATTGTTGTTTACGATTCGCCCGATTGTTAACTAATTTGGGCATCATTGAAAAGCTCGAGCCGTGACCAAATGAGTATTCCGATAAAATGTGTAAAAATTTAACCAGAATTCTATCTATTTGATAATGCAGTTAACGTGTTATCTAACATACTTGACAGTAATTGACAGACTGCGTGATAACATTCGCTCAATCTGTATTTGGATTGACATCGCGCTGGCCAAGCATCGATCGTTTTAGCGCTATTTAATTTATCTACCGTGACCCAAAACCTGTGTACTTCTTGTAACTAACTTTATTCGTTCTTTCTGTCCCCAGGTGCCCAATCGAATGGCTGCAAGTTTAACAAAAAGCCGCTTTATCGATACTCCGGCTGTCATGGCTATGATGCATCAGCATTCAACATTGTGTTGGGATTAACATTGGGTTTGGACGACGCCAAGTATTCGTTGCCCAGTGATGCCCCAGAGAACATGTTCTACAAGGAGACATTGGAGCAGGCTACAAAAATATTGGAGAACCGTCGTAGGAACACCAGCGATACATCGGATCACCCATTCACGGACGACTGAGAAAATGCATCATCCGATGCATTTGATAAGAATACGCATACATGTTACATTTTCTATATTGGTAAATACACAATCAGGAGCCGCTGGATCAAAGCAAGCTAATTGCTTACACTAAACATCATAGCAAAGTCTGTATTATTTATGCAGGACAACACTTGATGCATAAATTCAAGCACACGATTTCATTACGCATAAATACACATAATTATATACATAAGTATACATATGGATCATATCGAGAAAAATTCGTTATATATACAGCGATTTCTGTATGGAGAGCTACCGAGTACTTAGATCAAATTTATTGAGTAAAAATGTGCTATTATTTATTAAAGGCCAGGCCAAATAAGCAGCAGCTCCTATTCAGAAACATAGACACTCCTTGGTTACTTATTCGTGTGTGTATCGATTGAATATAATTTTATATTTAATGCTCTCCTACTCTTAAATATGAATAATTTGTATTAGCATGTAAATAAAGCAAAAAAGAAAAAGAAAACATAAAATAAATACATATATTTTGTGATTGTATTTTGATAGTAACACACATATTCTTAAATATCCGATACAGATAACTAAATGTAATGACAAACTAAATGTACTATACATATATAGGAAATGAGCCAAAAATGTTAGCTTAATAAAGTAAAAGGTACAACAATAAAAACGCTTGCTTTTCTTTATTTCTTGTTCGATTTATTCTTATTTTACCACAAAAAACGAGTATATGAGTAAAAGACAAATACATACATACACAAAAATATACATATATAAGTATAAGCATAATATGCGTCCATTAGTCTGATTAAGCATTAGCTACAAACCATTTAATACGAATTTTAAAGTTTGGTATTTTCATTGAATTTCTAATTTTGGCATACCATTTTATGGTCGTGGTTTATTTAATTTTTGTGCTTAAATTCTATTGTTTTTTGTTCACAATTATTGGAGTCATATCATTCAGTTTCTTGGAATATATGTGGCCAATGTTTGAGTCCTGAATACACGTAATAATCAATTTATATATATAGCAATATTATTTATATAATTCGATTCAAAGCCCGGCTTAAAGCATACAATTTTTGGAAAGCAACTGTTTACCTTCTGGCTAAACGCAAAACATATAACAATATGCGTACACAATCAACGTATAACGTTAATGCGGCGAATATATAGTCTTCCGGGCTAAACTGATATTTGTGGGTGCCACCAATAATCAGTTGAGTATCGTAGATTAGCAGGAAACTAGCGATCAAGGCACCAAAAATCGAAATAGCCGTCTCACCGAACGCCGCACGTAGGAAAGCGCCAGCGAATGCGAGGATTATCAGACTGATGACACAGGCAATTAATACGCCACGCCAAGCGGTAAAATCATACTTGGTCTGTATGGCGAATATGGACAAGGAGATGACCAACAGTGCAGTTATTCCCACAGCCATTAGCACCAGGTTGGCATCCATTGTGCTGGAAATGGCGCCAAGGAGGAGTGACATAGTAACCGTGAACAGGCCCAAGCACACGAAATTGATCGGGAAGCTGCGACGGGCCGTTTCGCAGCAAGCCATGGACAGTAGGACGACGAGATTAACGATCACAGCAACGCCCATTACAACTGGATTCTGTCGGACAAACATCTTGGTTGGCTCATGGTACAAAAAGACGGCTATAATGCCACAGGTAAAAAGTAACTGTGCCTGCAAGTGTTATAAACAATAATAGGTTAGTTTTAAATTAACCACAGGTTTGTACTCTGAACTTTACCAAAAGAATCATGTAGACTTTGCGAATGAAGCCCTTCCGTATGCTTTGGTCATTGAAAATTATATTCTTCGGATCCAGACTAGCATTATCGTGCATCCCAGAGCCGGCCACGATGAATCCAGAAGAATTGTGCATTATAATATTTCCAGTCTCCAAGACTGGTGCGACATGCATAGCTTCCATGCCGGATACGTTGGATGTATTCATATTTTCAGCAGACTTTGTTTCTGTTCCGCTTTGCTGTGGTGCAGGCAGCGGAATCGGTGGAAAACGTTCCCCATTGTTGAGTGGTTCTGAAATTCAATAACCATTTCCACTTTATTTTCATTCTCGAATTCGGAAAACCCATTGTTTATGTCTAGACTTGTATCTGTACTTCGAATAAACAATGCGTCATTGACGCCGGGAAAACCAAAAAAAAACATATGTACATGGTACACACTACATACATACATACATACATGCATGATTAAAAACAATTAAATTCGTAGAACTCTCGCAAAAATTGTATGCAAGTATATTAACTTTTTAGATAAAACTTGTTCAATATATATTATGGCAGAATTCCAGTACCGGTTATCAAAAAGATGATGGTACATTTACATATGTGCATGTACCTATGTACAGTATGTATGTAAGTATAAATATAGCAATATTCAATATTCGCAAGTTGCAAAGAAAGTTCTTTATCTGTCGGCAACTTACTTGGAATGCTGCTCAGGTTTTCTGGATTATTCATCCGGTTATAGGACATTTTTGATTCTTGCTTTATTGATAACCTTTGACTTAAGTTGTGACGCCGCAAACGCCTAAGAGCAAAATTGCTCTCTTATCTCCTTCGTTTACTTTTATAAAATGGACCAATAATTGTTCGAACTTTAAGAGATGACACCGTGACGCGAATTTTTCGAAAAAGACATTCGACTCAAGATTGGAAAAAGGCTTTCAATATTCTCCGCAACAGTTAATGTTGTGTTTATCATACTCGCAAGTGTGCATGTTTTGGAGATTTATAGGGTTTTGCAATATTGTGAAATTATTTTAACTCCTGTTTTGCAAATATATTCGTGTTGCGCTCGTGTTATTCTTCGAAATTCTCAACAACACGACTTTTGTTCTGGTGTGGCCACTTACACGCAGTTTGTGAGCGGCGCTGCCCACTTGTTTAAAAAAAGACCGCGTAAAATTCAACACAGAAAAGCTTTTGTTGTAGAGGTGGAGAATCATTGGTGTTTCCCTCCATCGATGTTTTCGATGCTTAAAAATAAAGCATCGAAGAAAAACAGAAAATAAATCATAAAATATTCCGTGTTTTTGGTTTTTAAATCTGTAAATCTCATCTGTAAAAGAGATTGTATTAAACATATTTCCCATAATACATACTTTAAAATTATTTCTTTCCAATATTTTAGAGGGTCGAAATTATCAGAAAAGCTTTTGGTGCTCTCAAATGACCACACTTAAACCTAGTGCAACAGTAGAGCAACAATTTTAAGAGCAGCCAGTATTGTTTCAGTCACAGCAACTGGAACAGGCTTAAATTCGCATTGCCACGAGAAACGAGTTTTACCTTTCAAGCAACGAACAATTGTAAACGAAAAGTAAAAGTGAGGTGTGCGTGTGTATAACCAGCGATGTTTGTAATTACGAAATATTTAAATCTATTGATGCTCTTTCTGTGCGCGCAATATCATCTGATTAAAGTCAGCGCATATGATCCAAATGATACCAAAATAGTAGAATGCTGTCTACCACCTGAGGGAATGTTTGAGGCGTTCTATCCTCGCGAAGTTGAGGGCATACCGAACAGTGCTTCTCGGCCAGCGCACGGCCATGGCAGCTTCTTTAAGCATCGAAATCCAGCTCTGGTGGATACCAAAAATGCTGCTGCTTATGGCTATCGTTTTGACGGAAAGCGGCGATTCAATTTTGATTAATTTAAAAAGATTTTCCCAATAACAGCACATGTATCACATTACAACTAAGAATATTCAATGAATAAAGATTTGAAATGGAATGTTTTCTGTGTATCTTTTTAAAATTTCCCCGCTCTACACGCACGATAACTAATCGATAGCAAAATGCAGCATTGTGCTGCCTGTCTGACATTTGGAATTGACAGTTGACAAGAAGAAGAACATTTTCTTTTCTTCAAAAATATGTCTTTGAAACAAATTTCTTGAACGCAACAAAATTCAACATTTGAAATTGTAAATATCGTTGAAAACGCTCAAGGCCAGATCAAAATCACCTGCAAATCATGAATGTGCGCAACTTCAGTATGCTGCGAATGCTAAAAAACTCTTGGCGCACGTAAGAATCGTGTGTGTGTGTGGGCCACGGCAAATAGGCGCCCGGTAAAAGTAATGTATTTTTTCCCCTCATTGTTATTTAACTAGATTTCCAAGACGATTCGCAACTAAAGTAACGGCAGTCGGTGGCGATGAGATTGGCAGTGGTACAGGCATTGGACAAATTACCGGCCGCGTGCGTAGCAGTGAAGGTGGACCACACAAGATAAACACGCCGTCGAAAGAAATTGTTACGCACTTGCCACCACTAACCGATCCACTGCCCAATTTGCCGGATGCAATCTACGCCGAACCGTTGGCTGAGAGTGCGACCACAAAGGTTACAACACTGGTAAACGGATTGCGCATTGCTTCGGAACCGCGTTACGGACAATTCTGTACGGTTGGCCTCGTGCTGGACTCTGGACCACGCTATGAAGTGGCATATCCCAGTGGAGTGTCACATTTTCTTGAGAAGCTTGCGTTCAATGTGAGTAATTTGTAAATTAACAAAAGTTTTTAATTGTGTCTCAACATTCATCTAACGATCTGAATTATTCGCAGTCTACCGTTAATTTCCCAAATAAAGATGCCATACTCAAGGAGCTGGAGAAGAACGGAGGAATATGTGACTGCCAGAGCTCGCGTGATACGCTTATATATGCGGCCAGCATTGACAGCCGAGCTCTTGAGTCTGTAACGCGTTTATTGGCTGATGTAACTTTGCGGCCGATCCTCAGCGAGGCGGAAGTTAACTTGGCGCGTCGCGCTGTGAGCTTTGAGTTGGAGACGCTTGGAATGCGGCCCGAGCAGGAGCCAATCCTTATGGACATGATACACGCAGCCGCATACAGAGACAATACACTGGGATTACCAAAGCTATGCCCGCCACAGCATCTGGACAACATCGATCGCAACGTGCTGATGAACTACTTGAAGTATCATCACTCGCCAGATCGCATGGTCATTGCTGGCGTTGGCGTAAGTTACGGTTCACTTAATTTATAATGACATTTTAAATCATATTTGACTTTTTACCAGGTGGATCACGACGAACTGGTGGAACACGTAAGAAAGTACTTTGTGGAACACGAAGCCATCTGGATGCATGAAGAGATGGCAAACCTGGGTCCCAAACAGGTGGACACGTCGGTAGCGCAATACACAGGCGGCTTGGTCAAAGTGAGCGATGGCGCAGAGTCCTTATTTGAAATCTCTAAATCTATGCTTATTTTTAGGAACATTGCGAAATTCCCATTTATGCGGCAGCTGGGCTGCCTGAACTGGCGCACGTAGTGCTTGGCTTTGAAGGCTGCTCCCATCAGGATCCCGACTTTGTGCCACTGTGTGTGCTTAACATAATGATGGGCGGCGGTGGCTCGTTCTCGGCCGGTGGCCCCGGCAAGGGCATGTACTCTCGTCTCTACACCAAAGTGTTGAATCGCTACCACTGGATGTACAGTGCCACGGCGTACAACCATGCCTATGTCGACACCGGCCTGTTCTGCATACACGGCAGTGCACCACCTCAGCACATACGCGACATGGTTGAGGTTCTCACGCGTGAGCTGATGAACATGGCCACTGAACCGGGGCGTGAGGAGTTGATGCGCTCCAAAATTCAACTGCAATCGATGCTGTTAATGAACCTGGAGTCTCGACCAGTTGTGTTCGAAGATGTGGGGCGTCAAGTGCTCGTCACAGGGTATCGCAAACGTCCTGAACATTTCATAAATGAGATTGGTAAGCTAATAATCAATTCAAAAGCTGCAGATTGTAATATTTGAATATTTTGCAGACAAAGTAACAGCGGCCGACATCCAGCGTGTTGCGCAAAGACTGCTGAGCTCAGTGCCATCGGTGGCAGCACGCGGTGACATCCAGAATCTGCCCGAAATGTCGCACATAACCAGCGCCCTTAGCAACAGTGGACGCTCGCTTGGACGCCGCTTGTCGCTTTTTAAGTAGCGAAAGAAACCTTCCTCCAATGCATTTTGTACCATGGGCATTCAAATCGATTTAAATTTGTTTAAATTAGCAATCCTTATACAAAATTTAAATTGATCCTTTTACTTTCGTTCCTGTCCATTTGTTATTTGATCCGCTGTTTTTGGTAAAAGCGATTTCCTTTTCTTTTTTGGAATGCAAATGTTGTTCAATAAAATTGAACTGAACAAAACCAATTCAAAATACTTGGTGCAATCAACCGATCTTTAAATGATCTGAAGCTCCTGCTTCCTCCAGTTTTAGTTAAGTTTTTATTTTTCATAGGAGTTAAAATACATAGCAAATAGTATTTTTAGGGTATATTGTTATATTTCAGTACCAAAAAAATATTAAACTAATTGGAAAACATAACTGAAGCTTTGTATGCTACACAAATGACATTTAGAACTTTCTTATATTCAGGATATATTTATTTTAATGGGCATTATAGTTTCTTTAAACAATTTTTTAAAACCAATATTAAAATATTTTTAGCAGTGGGGTCATTCGTTTTGGTTTCTATATGGAATCTGCATAATTTGCTTACTAATTTTTAAGATTTAATTATAAATGATTTGTAGACACGTCTCTTCGATCGACTTTTGAACTCATTAGGAGCTTTATTGCCTGTGTATAAGCTAAGCTTTTTGAATTTGTGCTTTACGCACAATAAGTGAGATTAATTTATAAAGACGATGATGACGGCGAGGAAATGGGGGAAGTCGAACCCTTTTGCAGACGAGGTCTTCTCTTTAGAGGTTCACTAGAGCTGTCGCTATCACTGCTGCTGCTGCTGCTGCTTCGACTTCTTGGCATCGGCACAGGCGCTAAAATAGCAAGATTAATTAAGCTGACGGGCTGTTAAAGAATTAAATGACTTACAAGTCAGTCTTTTGGCATTGGTACTGTCATCGTCATCATCCTCTGGCAGCTCATCACTGGATATATTCTCGTGCATGCGATATTGTGGGGGCAGATGGGACTCATCTTGAAGAGCTGGCGCAAATTTGGGCTTTTTGACCTTGTCGTCTTGGAGCTGCTTGTCCGCATCGGTTTCCATCTCACTGCCTGTTTGCTTCTTGATGCTCTTGGCAATGACACGCTTCTGATGGTCCAGTTGTGGAAAGAGGTCACGGGAATTTTCCAGCGCCTGCTTGGCTGCATTCATCTCGGCCTGCTGAATGGACGAGCCACTGGCGGTGGCCAATCGCTTGGAGCGGAAATAGACAGCCACCTTGTAGACGCGGGTATTTGTGGGTCCGCTGGCTTCGACCACCTTATAATAGGGTATATCCGGCTCGCCGCCATCCATGGTGCGCAGTGTGAGGCAACACTGCTGCAGCTTCGATTTGGGATCGTTCCAATCCTGATTCATAATGAACAACTGAAGACGTGGAAAGAGACAGACATGGCAGAACTGTTCGCAAAACAACAGACCCTTGTCCACATACAACGCTCCCAAGAATGCCTCCAGCAGATCGGCACGATCTTTAGTCTTCAAGTCCGCCTTGGGATTGGCATAGACAGCGTACTTGGGCATTCCTAAGTCGTCGCACACCACAGCCTGGGTGCGGTTATTGACCAGTGAGGAGCGCAGCAGGGACAAGTGACCTTCATGATGTTCGGGGAAGTGACGATACAAATACTCAGAGCAAATCAGCTGGAGCACAGTATCGCCCAGGAATTCCAGCCTCTGATTGGAGCCAAGGGTCAAATGCGTGAAGCCAATTGATCTATCGGTAAAAGCACGTGCCAACAGACGTATATGCTTGAATTTGATGCCAATAGAGTCCTCGAATCTGGTCAGATCCTTCAGCACGCGATATGAATCAATGCAGCTTCGATCTCCCAGCGGTTCCTGCTCCTGCAGCGGATGCTCCGGCAGATTTTTCCAAATGTTGAGCAGCTTGTCATCCTGACGAAACAACGCATCGGTGAAGACCTCATCGGCCACTTTGATGCCACCGTCCAGCAGCAGAGCGCCCATTAAAGCCTCGAAGCAATTGGCCATGGCATGGCGCAGTTCCAGTTCGTGGCACAAATCAGAGCCGTGGGCATAGAGCATGAATTCCTCGAGCTGTAGTTTTTTGGCTAGCAAAGCCAAGTGCTGATTTTGGACAATGGCTGCCCGATACGTGGCCAGACCACCCTCTTCCAGTTCCGGAAACATGAAGAACAAGTGTATAGAGCTCAGGAACTCGACAACGGCATCGCCCAAGAACTCCAAACGTTCGTTGTGGGTAATGTTGGAAACGGTCTCATGGTCCTTGCCGAACCGTGACATAATGCTGACCAGGGTATTGATGCCCCTTTTACGCGTGTTCATATAGTGGATCTTGCGATCGCCGTATTCCGGTTGTCGAATGCCGCAGTTGGTAAGTGAATTGCGGGCGTGATCAGGATTGGTGCCATAGTTCTCCTTGTACGACGGATGTGTCAAGGCCAGTTGGAGCAGATAACGGTTCTTAAACTTGTAGCCAATGCTCTCCTCCAGCAGATCCAGCGACTTGTGGAAACGCAAGTGTCCGGTGAGCACAGGGATGAGCATCGCATGCTGCACAATGTCGCACATTATTCCCGTCCTATAGAAGCCCTCCGAGCTGATGGCCACGGTTATATTGCGCTTCATACGTCCCTGTGTGCGCATCTCCTGCAGCCGCTGCTCCTTGTCCTCCAGCTTGCGTTTATCCTTGAACGAAGGCTTCGACATGTTGGCCATCAAATGACGAAACTTGACATATTCCCGCCAGGCCTTTTGGTACTCCGGATTGCCCGCATAGCTCAGCTGTGGTGGCCTTATTCCAAAGTGCACAATTGCCGGATGCGAAATGCCAGCGTCTCGGTCCAGACACTCCGGCAAATCTGAGTTGTTGCGATCTAATTGATCGACTCTCAGCGAGCACGGCTTATGTCCGGGTTTGGTCACCAACATGCCCTTGATGAAATCAACATATTTCTGCCACTCGTGCTGACTGATTTGATTCAGGTGAAGGAGCTGTTGATTCTCCACCAGCTCTGCCGAATTTCCCAGCAGATAGTTGAGCACCTCGCACATGGCCAGCACCTCCTTGCCATTGTCGGGCAGCTCACGCACAAAGCGTGGCAGAAAATGAAAAGCTGGACAGGATTCATCCTCATTCGTAGCACCATTTGGCATCAGATTGAAGTCCACCAGCTCCAGCAGCTCGTGGAACAGATATTCAACTGAAAGACAACAAAATAATAGAGACAAATGGAAACAATTGAGCCGAAAACTCACAGAACAAATCCAATTCACGTATGGTGAAATTCTCGGGCATCTTTTCCTCATCGTACTCGATGGTGTACTCAATGTTGAAGCGAATCACCTTGCACACGGGCAGATCGGTGAGACGGACATGGGACAGCAGAGAGAATCCCTCAAAGAGAAACTCGTGCTCGTCGTGCTTGATGATTGTCGGAGTTTTGGTCAGAAAGTTTGTTGGTGGCGAAATGGTGATGCGATAATGATACAAGTTGGCGGCATTATTTGTATCCTTGTCGCAAATCTCGTAGCCCTTCTCTCCGGGATAGATGCCGTGCCGTATGCCAATCCGGCGGGACTTAGCTGAGCAGCGGCAAAGTGGACCATCGTTCATCTCTCCTGCATCGTTGTGCCACAAATCGGCATGAACACGCTGCGGATGCTGGACTTTGCGAGACAGCTCTTCCATGCAGCAATCCTGCTCGATCTTGAAGGCATCTTCATCGGAATCGGAGTCCGAGCTGGAGGAGCATGCCTCCGACTTGTGCTTGTGCTTGCACACACGTCGTCGCGCCTTGCGAGGAGGTGGCACATAGGCCGGCAAGGTCTGACGCACTCGGTTGGCCCGCTGCAGTAGCTCGACGTCGAACAAGGCGCACAGCTTGTGCAGCCGTGTCTTGGCCTTTACCTCGTGCTCGTTCTTGGTGCGTTCATAGTACAGCTCTGCGGGCGACGACCTAACCCATGATTCGACAGGTGCCTCGGCCTCGTTTAGGGCATTCATTTTCTTAATGTAATCCTCGGGCTTCTCACAATAATTGGCGCACCATTGACGCAACAGACGATCGCGCTCCGTTTCCAACTTTGGCAGCTTTGAAGCGGATTCGCTGCGCTCCCGATAATTACGTGAGTCATCACTGGTCATACCCTTGGAGTTGCTCCTGCCAGGCGGATAATACGATTGGGCACGTGGCTGTCTGGGATTGCTATAGCGCTGTTCGTAGCGATTGTTGTAGCCCCCGTATCCTCCGTAATTACTCTGATAGTTATTATGATTGTAGTTCACATATCGCTGATTGGGCGGTCGATAATTGGGCGTGTACTCGTACCGCTCCCTTTCCTGGTATTTGTACGGATAAGCATTCTGTCCATATGGCTCATAGTTGTATGCACTGCCTGCCTGATGTCCATAGTCGCCCGGCTGGGCAGCGTACCCCTCCTGGTATGGATAACTCTCGTACGAATATGGGCTGGGGTTTGCCGGGTAGGACTGCGACGGACCTGATTCCTCGTATGGTGCATATGGTGCTCCACCATACTTAAAGTAGTTTGAGCCAGAGCCTTGGGGATTGTACGAGGCATTCACATTCGGAGGCGGATGCTGAGTGTAATTAAACGCAGCAGCTGAAACGGCATCGGTTGCAATGGAAGTTGAAGTTGGAATGTCCGTAACGCCGGGCGGTGAAATTTCGTCATTTTCTGGTGGTGGCGGCGGTGGAGGGGGTTGTGCTGGAAAATCCTGTGGCGGCGGCAAAGGAGGTTGGTACATTATATATTAATCAGGAGCTTTTTAATTCCCGACTTGCTTGCGGACAAGTACATCAAAAGATACTAAGGTTGCATTAGGGCTGCGTACGCTTTTGGAACTTGTCAAATAGAACCAAAAAGGTTAAGTTCACAAGCCAGTTCAATTGAACAACATATGTTTTATGTGAAGCATATGAAGTTACACTTAACTGTTGTTTTGTAAATTAAAAAAGAATAATAACATGGAGACGGAAGGACAGGAGCAACCACCTGAGATTACCCTCACTACCTGTCCGGGAACTACGCCTTGCACCCCGTTGAGCAAAAACCAGTTGAAGAAACAACGGAAACTCGCCGAAATGGTCGAACTGCGCAAGCTGCGTCGGCAGAAGGAACGCGAACGCCGAAAAGAAAAGAAGGCACAGGCCAAGGCGCTGGGATTGCCATCAAACGTGGGGCCCTCGCGTAAGGAGTTAAAGCGACGCCAAGTGACTGCCAGCAATCAGAACGCAGCAGACGCAGTCAACGTGGCCATAGATCTGAACTACGATGATCTGATGCAGGAGCGAGACATTTCCAAGTGTGTGAAGCAGTGCCTCCGAATCTACACAATTAACCGACGATCTGAGCAGCCACTGCGCCTCCACTTCACGGGAATCAAGCGAGATGGTCACATCCACGAAAGCTTCAAGAAGAACGACGGCTGGGAGAACTGGAATGTCGAGTACCATTTTGATCGCCTGCACACCGACGTGTTCGAAAAAGAGAAGGTGATTTATCTGACCTGCGAGTCGGATTCAGTGCTGGAGAAGCCGCAACCTGGCCACACCTACGCCATCGGCGGACTAGTTGATCACAACCATTTCAAAGGTCTCTGCCATCAGCGCGCTACAGCCGATGGACTCGCGACGGCGCGTCTCCCACTCAGCGAGCACGTGGATATGAAGACACGTTCCGTACTGAGCACCTTCCATGTGTTCGAGCTGCTGACGCGCGTGGCGGCAGGCCAGGACTGGACAGAAGCCATTCTCGAAACGGTTCCACAACGCAAAGGTGCCAAAGCCAGGGACATCAAGGAATCGAGCACCAAAACAGAGCATGAGTCATCTGATGAGCAGGAAGAAGAGGAGCAGGAGGAAAGCGAAAAAGATAAATCATTACCAATGAGCTGACCTCATCAGAGGCAACTGTTATATATTATTTTTGTTTCAAAGTTCAATTAAAACAAGTAAATATGTAAATCAGTTAAAAACAGATTTGAATTTGAAGTCACTTTAATCAGTCTTGGGAATAAATGGGAAACGAACGAACAAAACCCAACGACTGAAAAAGATGATGACCGTTCGTTCGTTCACTTTAGTGCATAGTTCAATTGAACTTTATCAAAACGAATCAAAACAAATCCAACAAAATGTTTAGTCTTCTGCGTTCCCAGTTCCGATGCTCTGGTGTTTTGAAGACATTTGATCGCACAATGGCATTTTATGCAGTCGCAAAAGGACGTAAAGTCGGAATCTATGCAAACTGGGCGCAATGTGAAGAACAGGTGAAGGGCTTTAAGGGAGCTGTTTACAAGAAGTTCAGCAATCGCTGGGAGGCCGAGCAATTCATATGTCCAGCAAGAGCAACAGGAGTCTATGGAAGCTACACACCAGATGAATTTGCTGTGCCACTTGGACAAAAGCAACCACCGCCAGACAGCTGGGCTCCTCATCTACCTCAAAAGAAGACAAATGCAGATTTTTGGCCAGAAGATGTGGCAGAAGAAAGCGCAGTCACAGAAGATGATCTCGTGAGTGGGAAATGCAGCAGGCTGTCATTTATTTAAACTCCAACTCGAATCCTTTTAGATGGCAGCTATGTATGAAGTGGAAGGGCTTCCTGAACCATCCACCAGTCGAAAACGCAAACCAGATGCTGATACTACTGTAAATTCAACGCCTAAGTTGCCCCGACATGCAGATTTTGATTTTACCATCGATTCGGAAGGATTTGTTATTGTATATACGGATGGCTCGTGTCTGGGAAATGGTCGAAAGGGCGCTTGTGCAGGATTTGGAGTCTATTTTGGCGACGATCACCCGCTGTAAGTATTTCTTGATGTACTAATTAAAGATTTCATTAAATTATCTCTTCATGCAACAGAAATGCGGGAAAGCCAGTGCTGGGGCGTGTTACCAACAACGTGGGAGAAATACAGGCTTCCATTTATGCCATTAAATGCGCACTAAACTTGGGCATTGAAAAGCTTTGCATTAAGACAGATTCAAAGTTCTTAATCAACTCCATAACAAAGTGGGTTCCAGGCTGGAAGAGTCGCGGTTGGCGTTTAAAAAATATGGAACCCGTTAAAAATGTTGCAGATTTTAAGGAATTAGATGAGCTGTTGCAAAACAACAACATTAAAGTGAAATGGGTGCGTATTTATAAATTTATTTGTTAAATACCATAATACAATTGATATAATTCTAACAGGATTATGTGGAGGCACACAAAGGCATTAAGGGCAACGAAATGGCCGATCAATTGGCAAAACAAGGCTCGCAGTTATACAGAGAAATGAACTCTAGGAAATAATATTAACGATAACAATGCATTTTTATATGTATTCATTTAAAATTGCTCGCGCAATTTTTGCCACAGGTTGGCAGTCCAATAAAATTGACAGTTTAAACAAGTTGGCAGCTTTACAAACTATTTGTTTACAATCGTAGCTCATGAAAACATTTGTTTTAAGCATTTAATTCAATTTGTGGCAATGCATTATAAATCTGATTTATTATTAGTTGGTTTAATTACCACGCTTCTGTTAAGCGAGGTCTGCTGCAATTCATTGCCCGTTATGCAAATTGAAATGGATAAAGCCGGCATTCATAGGTTCGTAATAAATTGTTTAGATTCGTTTGAGTTGATGTTAACTGCAATATCTGTTTTAATAGAAAGCTTAACTACCACGTGCAGTTTGCTAATTCAATTGTTAGCATGCACTGTGAGTATATGCTCTTGCAACCGCTGCCAGCGGCAGTTTTCATCAGCACCGACGAGCTGGACGACTTGCAACGCCTGAAGATGGTGAGAATTGAAAATATATGACATTAAAATATCCATTAATCGATCTTCTTGCATGGCAGCTTAATGCAATATACCCGAAATTCGTAGACATTGAAATAATCACGGAGAAGGCGAAACCATTCACAGTATTACTTCGAGGAACAGTGCAATCAGAGGAAACTTTAACGCTGCCTATACACTTTCGTTATCATGCAGCCAGCGATAAGGAGTGAGTACTGCCGATTAATGTAGTTTCTTGATATGAATATGAAATCAAACGAGGGCTTTGCAGGTCTACAGCCAAAGTGAATATAGGCACACCCGAGCTTTATCTAAACTGCCCAACTGGCATTGATGGCACTGAGATACCGATCAGATCCGATAAGCTGCATTGTCTGAATAAACACGAAAGTAATCTTGAGGAGCACCGCCATCAGCACTTGAAGGCGGACACGGACTGCAGCTGGCAGCAAGTACGCGTGGACTATCAGCTTAAGTCGCCCCTTCTGGCTGAGATTCCCGTGGGCAATGCCAAGGCGTACTCGACCGTTCTATATGCAACAATTGTTCTCAGCTGGGCTGTGTCCATTTGGACCGTGTTGTACACCCAATCGGTGCCACGCCGCATCAATAGAGAATTAAATGAGCTGCAGGGAAAGGTTAAGGTGAACTGACACGATTCCGTGAAAATATAAGATCTCACACCATAACGTCTGAGTCAGAATGGATTTTATGGTTGTAAATAGCGCTGCTCAAGAAATTATCTCGACTCGTGCAGCAGATAAACCAGGTAAATATTTAACTAGACGACACGAACCATAAATGCCTCAAATTAGTGATTCCAAGGACTATGTGGTAATCAGTTTCTGTGAAATGATAATAGTTTGTGATCTTGTAGATTGTATGGCGTGCTTATAAACTATATTTAATATGATATAAATCACTTAACAGCAACCATAAACATTTTAATTTGTGGGTTAAGCATTAGTCCGAATTAAGTTGAATGATTCTCTGTGCCTTCAATTGGACTTGTTGTCCTCGACTCGAGCAACTTGGGCATATCGTTCCAAGGCTGCACTTGTCCCTTGCCAAACACAACGAAAAGCGTATTACAAATTAAGTATACGCCACTTGTGACAAAAAAGACAACTCGCCATTGAGTCGAATCTTGCTCGTCCGTCACGATAACTCCCACCAGCAGAGGTGCCACTATTGATATCAAGCTCGTCACTCCATTTGTCATTCCCATAATAGTGCCTACTAAGTTGGGCGACAAGTCCAGGTGATTCACGAGATAGCCACAACAGAAGGCAGCATTGATTCCCACAGCCAAAGTCAGCAGAACAATCGCTCCGGTTCTCTCATCCGCCGTCATGTATCCCAGTGCAATGAGGCAGCCCATGGGCACCCACTGACCAATTGAGTTGAAGAGCTTCCTTGCCGCCGTAATGGAGATGGTGTCTTGATTGATGAGGTGGGACTGACCACAAAGCAGAGCACACCCATGGCAAAGTAGGGGAACGAAGCACACTGTTCATGTAGGTGGGCATCTCGTTGAGCAGCATATAGAATCCCCAGTTAAAACCGCAATGCGCAGCCAATAGACCGTAGAAGGCGGGAGAACTGAAGATGGATTTCCAAAGCACAGTTAAGGACTGGGAGAATAATTAGAAATTAATTTTTATTTTATATTTATTGATGAGGGCATTTTATCTCACTTGGCTGTTGATATTGCTTCCCGTTAGACTTTCAATGTACTCCCTTTCGATCGGATCAATGCTGCGGGATGTGGCAGGCTCATTGGCTCCTTGCCAGAAGAAGAGCAGTGCCCAAGCCAGGCCCAGTCCGCCCGTGACGTAAAAGAGGCCAGGCCAGCCCATTGCAGACTCAAACACAAAGCCGCTGGTTACCAATATCAATGCTGTGCCGAGAATGCTGTCGTGAGAAATCCTCGCTCCGGGCGTGGCACCCACTTGGCCACCAGCGTGTGGAGACACGGATAGACCGCACCCTGCACTACAAAACTCGCCCGTCAAAACTCGAAGTACACACACACTTGCCCAGTCACTGTTGGCCGCCATGGGATGAAATAGTGCAAAGATGCCGCCTGAGCCAGTGGCCAATATGTGGATCAGCTTAGGGCCAAAACGTTTGGCTAGCAAACCTCACAGCAGCAGTTAAAAAAAGGACAATATTATTAGTAAATGAATAGAAGCTAAGAACCCACCTGCTGGCACTGGCGAAATCACGTAGCCCCACAGAAAGCTGCTTAGGATGATTCCCTTTTCGGATACTGCCCAGTCGTAGAATGGAGCATCGGCTGTAGCTTGTGACATTGGCACAATCGCAGCTGGGATACTGGCCCGCTGAAAAAAATTGATGACCATGCCAATAAAAAGCATTGTCACTTGCCAATGTCGGGCTCCAAATCAATTTTTTGCTCAATCAAGTATGTCAAATTAGACTTAATAATATTTATAAAATTATATAACTATCTGATAAAATCTCCACTTCAAAGATAAATCTCAAATTTGTTCTTTTATTTATCATTCTACGTATCCATCTTATTTTCTAAAATTTACATAATGCTTGTATAATGGTAACCAGTTGTTTCACAGGGTATCTTCTAATCAGGCACTCGGATGGCGAAAGTTATAAATAGTTTCACTTACTTTTCGTGGTCTTATCAAAACCCATTATTAAGGTTAATTTTGATTATGAGCATTTAATTGTTATTGACTGATTTATTGCGTTAGTAAATATGTTAGTTCGATTATCAATTCCATGGATTGTGAGGAGTGTGAGGACGCGTTGCTGATCGACGACTAAATCTGGCATGTTGCATATGCCTTCTACTTCTACTTCTACCAAATTTCCTCAGATTGACGTTTACCCAACTCTATTTATTATTGCAGCTGAGCATTATCAGTATAATCATAAAGTGTTGCCAAAAATTTCCGATTTATCTCCAGGCAAGAGAAAGACTTCGACAAATAGAGATATAGTGGATTCTATGCGGGAATTACGATTGAAAATTCCATTCGGTTAGGTAATAGACAAATATATAGACTTAGGGTAAGAAATAGGAGGAGATCTTAGTTTCGAACATACGAAAAATTTATACAAAAAATATATTGATTTAAAAAAGAGATCTTAACTTAAGAGAGATCCTACATTGTTAGCAAGAAAGGCTTAACCCACTGCTGAAATTACTCAAAATATAGTAATACAACAAAAATTAGTTGTTGAGTATTTAATTATCTTTTACATAAAAAATATATAATAAAAATAGTTTTTTATATTGGATTTTATACGGGAATTACGAATGTTGAAAGTTGAAGTATAAATAGAGATAAAACAAAAATTAATGTTTACAAATAAATGATACTTTTCGAAAAAAAATCTATATTATATTCCATTAAGATTTATTAATTTTTGGAAAGGGTGGTTTTGAAGTTTGAAAATAGCTGGGCTTGAATTCCACCTTGTATTGAATCTTTCGTTCAAATAAACAGAAGACATTTTTGAATATCAGAGAATACGTAAACGATCACGTGCCTTGTTTTCACAGTGATAGTGTTTGTTTTCCAATTGTTATCTATACAGAGTTTATTGGATGGCTTTCACTTCTTAGACTTGATTTTTATCTATGAGTAAAAACCTAAACATTTAGCACACTGCGAACTTTGTTGATCTATTATTAAAGTGTTATAAACTGGTGATAGTCATGGATCTTCCTATATAAAAGACTGCCAGTTTTTTATGACTTTGGTCTTTCTTCGTTCTTTGTTTTTATTTAAATTATCACACCATAAAATTATTATTAGATTAAACATAGCTTAAAGAATTAACACCAAATTGTAGACTTTGTTTTAATTTTAACTTAACGAGATTGTTGTTATGTAGAACCACTCAGAACTGATTTTCTTTGGCTTCTGTGGGTGCTGAGGTTCTTGAGTCTGCCTGAATATTTTTACGTAAGGTCATTGTACTGGACATGTTGGGTGCATCATTCCAAGGTTGTACTGTGGCCTTGCCAAAGATGACAAAGAGCGCATTGCACAACAGGTAAATCCCGCCGGTGATAAAGAAAACCAGACGCCATTGAGTGGGATCCTCCTCATCCGACAGAATGACCCCGACGATCAATGGAGCAACGATTGAGGTTATACCTGCCAGACCATTTGTAACGCCCATCATGGGGCCAGCGAAGTTGGGCGACAAGTCCATGTGGTTAACCAAATATCCACAGAAGCAGGCAGCATTGATTCCCACAGCCAAAGTCAGCAGAACAATCGCTCCGGTCTTCTCATCCGCCGTCATGTATCCCAGCCCAATGAGGCAGCCCATGGGCACCCACTGACCAATTGAGTTGAAGAGCTTCCTTGCCGCCGTAATGGAGATGGTGCCTCGATTAATGAGCAGGTCTGAAATGGGACTGACCACGAAGCAGAGCACACCCATGGCGAAGTAGGGCAACGAGGAGAGCAGCGCATTTGACTTGACATCCAGTTTGAGCACCTTGCTCATATAGGTGGGCATTTCCGTGAGCAGCGTGTAGAATCCCCAGGTGAAGCCACAGTGGGCAGCCAGTAGACCGTAGAAAGCGCCCGACGTGAATATGGATTTCCAAGGCACAGCCAAGGACTGCAATATAAAATAGAAAGATAAATGTGTAATCCCAATCCTTGACTGAGGGTAGATGTCAACTCACCTGGCTGCTGTTGTTGCTGCCCGTTAGACTTTCAATGTAATCCCTTTCGCTCTTGCTGATGCTGCGGGATGTGGCGGGCTCATTGGCTCCTTGCAGGAAGAAGAGCAATGCCCAAGCCAGACCCAGGCCTCCGGAAATATAAAATAGTCCCGGCCAGCCCATGCTGGACTCGAATATATTGCCACTGCTGATCAATATGACCGCCGTGCCGAACTGTGCGCCCGAGTAGACGCCAGTTGTGAGGAATCCTCGCTCCGTGCATGGCACCCACTTGGACAGTAAGGTGTGGAAACAGGGATAGACACTGCCCTGGACCAAGCCCGTCAGCACACGGAGAACACAAATGTTTATCCAGCCACCCCTGGCCGCCATGGGATGAAAGAAGCACATGATGCCTCCGGCGGCTGTGGCCAAGCTGATCACATATTTGGCGCCAAAACGTTTGGCTAACAAACCTGAAGGAACTTGGGAGACAACGTAGCCCCAGAAAAAGCTGCTCAGTATCATTGATTTCTGAGACGTATCCCATTGATAATATGGGGCATCAGAAGCATCAGACGCTGGAGAAGTCATGGGCACAATGGCAGCCGAGATGTTGACCCGCTGGAAGTAGTTGATCATCATTCCCACGAAGAGGAGAATCGCCTGCCAATGACGAGCTCCAAATCTGCTCGCTGGAAAAAAATGGATAAAATAAATTGAGAGTATATAAATTAGTAAACATTAGCTATATATGAAGGTAGTTATGCGATAGTCTCTTATCACTAATTCGTGTTTAAAATATAGAATTTACTAGCAAAATTTCTTATGTGAACCCTTAACAAAAGAGGAGTCCTTTCGCTGCTCGCTAAGTAGACCATTTTTTGATGATCTCTGATCGATTTGAGTGCTTTTAAGATCCGTCGACGTTTGACAAGTGTTCGATTTTGTTTTTCTAGGATTACTTTACGAGTATTGTTAATGAATGCTCTGATAATAAATAAGCTTTGTGTGGAATGAGAATTGTATTGTTTTGTATTGTGTCATTATCATTATCATTAACACTCGCCAATGCCGAAAGCAATGGAAAAGTTTCGTGAGCCTGCAGTGGAGTACACAAAAAGGGGTAAATCTAGGAACATATATAGGCACTTTCTTATTCATGCTGTTCACCTATGGAATCAATTACCGCATAATTTAAAAAAAGTTCACGGCAAAATTAGCTACACACATTAGAAACTAAACCAAGTTAAACTAAACTAAGTTAAACATAAAAATAAAAATAATAAAAACAAAAAATAACATAAAATACAAAAAATACAAATTTTCAAAAATATTTTTGCTAGTATTTTTTTTAATATTTTGAATATCATAAAAATGACTATTTTAGCCCCCTTTTTCCTAATTTTCACACAATTAGTGTCTTTTTTAGCAAATTTCAAAAAAATTAAAAAATACTAGCAAAATTATTTTTTTGCAGTCACTCTTAGAATTGTTTGAAGAATTTTTTTGCTTCAAAATATTTTTTGTAAAAAATCAAGGGAAAAAGTTTAAAAATGGCCTTTTTAAAATTGAAAATTTTTAATGGGTACTTTATGGGTTAAGGAAAGTATTGCATCATTCAAACGGAATTTAAACAACCTTTCCAAATAAATTTTTTTAATGTTAAGACTTGACTTACTTAGCTGTTAAAGTAAAAAAAAACTGTGTACAAATAAATGTAGGTCTGAGTGTATATGGTATGTTAATTTATCTGTATTTCTTTTTATTTATTAACTGTAAATTTTTTATTCTAATAATCGACGTTAAAAATAGTGACTAGTACCTTAAGAAATAAGAGTTACCTTGTAGCACTAGGAAACAAAATAAAGATATTATTAGAGAGCAAAAATGTTTCTTCGCAATTATCACTGAGCAAATATTGAATCTATTTATCACTTAACGTATACAAGTTACATGGATAAAAAAAATTCGCATTAACAAAAATTATATTCTTATCTAACTCCGTCATGTCATTTTCATCGTAGATTTAGATTTATGACATTTATAAAATTTACAAATGCTTTAAATATACACGTTACGATATCATTTAAACAATCTCAATTATCAATTATATTGTGCAGGTCTTGCCGCCTGAAATTCCTGTAATCACATTGAGACTGTATGTATAAGTGGACGGCAATACGAGTGCTTTATATTTATTCTATAAACTGATTAAAAGTATCAGCAAAAATATGCTCCAGAAAATGTTCTTGCATTTTGCAGCATTTTCAATCTAAGTACATACAAGTGCTTCGTACTTAACTTGTAGAGCTTGTTGTGTATCAATAACCTCTTGGAACTGATTACAAAGTCACTTTCCAGGAACAATTTCGTATCAAAATGTTTTACACATATATTATTGATCGTCGGAGTTAAATATGCTTGATTTAATTTTAGTTTATACCAATGTTTTGATTAAATTAGGAACCGTAGCATTTTAAATTAATTTAATTTAAAAAATCCAGCAGATTTTTTCTTATTTTAATTAAAGTAAATGTATATTATTATGTTTCTTTTTATCAATTGAAACAGCATTTCTTATGTGTATTCAAGTACTAAAGCACTTCACTTGTTAACTTACGTTTTATTGGCTTTTCCGTCGAGCTATCAAAAACCATTGCTAAGATTAGTAATTAACTTTGTTTATATTTCCAGGTGTTTGTTAAATATTTCTGTGGATTTTCCTTTAAGGCCAGCACTTGTTCGGGCTTAACGATCAACGATCTCTTGGCCACGGAGCTAATCTGCGACTGAAACTCGAAATGCCTTCACCTGCTGCTTTTATACTTCCTCCTCCCTACAAGAGTCCATTTGGCCTGATTATCTCTGGCTCGCTCGATTTGAGATATATGTATGCGAGCTGTTTACTGGGGTTAGTTAGTCATTATCAGGCCCGACACTAGTCATATATTAATAAAATCTCCGGAAAAATGTTTGCGATTTATCTTGTTAGTAATATGCATTTTTATTTATTGCTTTAGTTTGTTGGATTTGTGTGTAATATTTAAATAGTGAATTATAATTAATACATGATTCGTTAACTAAATTATCTATGGTAATATCTTGTTTTATCAACAGATAATTACTATCTAGCTATGATCTAAGATTTGCGTGGGATTTTTTTTATGATAATTGAGTAAATTATCGAGTAGTTGTAATTTGTTAATCCGCAGAAATGTTTCAAGTTTCTGACATTTTTCACACATTTTTCTCTGATGTTTCATAATAACAACAATATGTATATCAAATAAAACAGTAAATTACTGTTTTTAAGAATTACACAAATTTTTAATCTTTATTTTTTACCTAACGATATTTTTAAAAATCAAAAATCGATTATTCTTTGGTCGCCCGCGTGTTTTATTTTGACAGCTAGATTTGGTCATTTATCAACACTCTGCCAGTGGCAAGTCAATGAACGGTACAAAACTGTTATTCAACACCTTTTTATTTGTTTTGTGTTAAATTTGTTTAAAATATGTCTTCTCGTTTAAATTTTGACGATGGCGATCAAACAAGTATGCCAAGAATAATGACTTTTCGTCCCAGCTATGAGGAGTTTAAAAACTTTGCGGCCTACATCGAGTACATGGAATCACGTGGAGCTCATAGGGCCGGCTTGGTCAAAATTATTCCCCCTGTGGAATGGACACCGCGTAAATCGGGCTACGATATTGAAAATATAAATATGACGATTCCACCACCGATTTGCCAGGTCGTAAATGGGTAAGTGTGATATATTCACAAGTGTGTGTATATTTATATTTATGGCAACTATCCCGCTAGAAGGGCTCATGGCGTTTATCAGCAAATAAACATACAACAGCGCCGTCAAATGACATTGCGCCAGTTCATGGAAAAGGCCAACTCGGAGCTGCATCAGACGCCGCGCCACATTGACTACGACGATCTGGAGCGCAAGTACTGGAAGAACATAACGTATATAGCACCACTTTATGCCGCCGATGTAAAGGGCACGCTTAGTGATGAGGATTTAGATGTATGGAACATTGGACGCTTGGATACCATTCTGAATCTGGTCAACACCGATTATGGTATCGAAATAGATGGAGTTAACACGGCTTATTTGTACTTCGGCATGTGGAAGAGCTCCTTTGCCTGGCACACCGAGGATATGGATTTGTATTCCATAAATTACTTACATTTTGGCGCACCAAAAACCTGGTACGCCATTCCTCCGGCCTATGGCAGACGCTTGGAGAAGTTGGCCAATAGAACCTTTGCTGAGAACTATCAGGAGTGCAATGCCTACTTGCGTCACAAGATGACCATGATAAGTCCGAAAGTTTTACGTCAGAATAATATACCTTATAATAAGATCACTCAAGAGGCTGGCGAAATAATGATAACATTTCCCTTTGGCTATCATGCCGGATTCAATCACGGCTTCAACGGTGCAGAGTCCACGAATTTCGCATCGAAACGCTGGATTGAGTATGGAAAGCGTGCCAGCATTTGCAAGTGCCGATCTGATATGGTCAAAATATCAATGGAGACTTTTGTGCGTCGCTTTCAGCCCGAACGCTACGAAAACTGGCTAAGGGGTGAAGATTTCGGTTGCCATCCAGAGGAGCCAGGCAAAATATGCGCTGCAGCGCCGCCCACCATTAACGAGTACCAGGTCATAGAAAAGAGGTAAGCTCAAATATCGAAAGTGTTATTTCTGTATCTCACCTTTTATCTAATTCTTTCAGCTCCCAGCCATCGAAATCAAAAGATGGCACCCCTCAGAAACGCGGCTGCTCCCTGGCCGACGTTAATGAGGAATCAAATGCCGATGATGACAAGGCAAGCGTAGGCAGCTGCAGTAGCTCAAACTTAAAGCAGGTCATGGTCAAGCTGCGTAAGCTCCCATCTAATTGGCCATCTGCCCAGCAAGCAGATCCAGCTCCAGATACAACAGCTTCATCATCGTCGGCCACAATAAACAAAGAAAAATACGACTTCAACTCGATTGCAGTTGTACGCGTGAAGCGAATGTGGAATGCGCTGCCATGCTCGGAGCAGGGTACAAATTTGCTCACTAACGGAGTGGTCAAGAACACAAAACGTATGCGCTTTCAGACAAAGGTGCTGACACTGGACGACGAGGACTGAGTTGTGCCCCACAGGCTGCACACTCGTTTTAAGAACAGATCGATCTCCGTTGTTAGTAGTTCTATAAGAAACACCAATCAAAGATAGGCATACTTAAATAGATATATAAATAAGTCTGTAAAGATGTAGCTAAACGACAAAAGCAAATGCGAAATTTGCACTATTTTAATATATTTATGTACAAATCATACATCACGAACTTGTAAGAAACTCATAAAAGCGCAAATAAAATGACCATAGAACACTTGTAAATGTTGAAGTATTTTGTAGATTATTTCCCATTCCAGATCCTGAGGCGAGACTGTGATGTGATGAGCCTTAAAGCCCGTTGCCTACCCCACAAAATGATTGTATAGTATGTACACATTTAAGTACGATGTTTATTTAACTTGAAACGCAGCTCGTCAAGTTCGCATATGCCAGTTATACATAAACAGTAGGTATCCCAACGTTTCGATATCACTGTGAAATGATTGAATACAGACTTAAACATATGATATAATAACTGCTTCAAACTTATATATTTGTTTCGTTTATGATCTTAACACTTGTCTTCTCCGTAGGTATGTATGCATTATATAATATATGAATAAAAATATGAACAGAAAATATGAACAGCTACATGAATCGGTTTGTTTTGTTTGTTGGTTTGTTTCTGTGCTTGCACATTTCCATGTTGGATATATTGTATGCTCCGTTCCTTTCATCTTAAATTCCTGCTGCTACATTATGAACTCGCACAGATTGCACAAATGTGGTTGTTGCTTGAAATGTTGTGAGTGGGTAAAAATGCACGGCAGGATGTGCACGCATTCTAAATGCATGCGGAGATGTGTAATGTGTGGTGTCGGCATGTATGTAGCTAATCCGTAATCGGTTGATGATTTCGTAATTGGTTTACTTATATATTGGTTATGAGGGGAAAGGGAGGGGTGAATTGGCAGGCTCTAATTGATATTCAATGATATCTCTAGTGGCTGGCAAAATATAATTTTGGAACGATATTTATATTAAACACGAACTTAGGCGAGATAGCTATAGGTGTCCTTATGCCCTTCCATACGCTCTAAATACTCCTTCTCAATCAAAATATCGATGCACTTCTTAATGACGGGTACATTGGGCTTAAAGCGAGTCGACAGCTGATTGAGAACCTCAGATATGAGATTCGTATGATTGAGGCGCTTTCGCATCTTCATGATACGAACAATCGCTGCCTGTATCAATAGCTTTCGATCCTCCTCGATGTGTTTAGTGACAGTCTCCTGTTCCACCTTAAGCTCAGTCTTCAGCGGATGGTTGATGTTAATGCGACGTTTCTTGCTCTTGTAATCCAAAAACAATTCCACTGTTGAGTCTGGCGTCAATGCACTCTCGTTGTCGCTTGAGGTCAACACTTTGGCTTTGAGCAATATTTGCAATACCTTGACAAAAAGAAAACATATTAAAGGTCAATCAATATTCTGAATGTATGTTAATTAGTGCGATTTAAGTACTACATACCTGTATCAAGTTCTCCAGCTGAGATTGTGTATTGTCGCGCAGTTGTTGCACGGTAAAGCTGAGCTGATCGTTAAACTGCAACAGCACTGACATTTGGAACGTGCTCACTTGCAACGTGTAGACAACATTGCTGCGATTAACGTTCATTATGAGCTCGCCCTTGCACTTATGATACAGCCAATTCAGTTTACGGCCCGAATGACGCGCCGAGTAGAAAATTGTAAACTGTTGCACTGAACGCTCCAGTTCAGAGGGCAGCAGAAAGTTGTTGTTTTGCGTGAAGGGCCAGGCGTTGGTTGATAGCACCTCAATGCCAAAATCAATTTCGGACGTTATGTTTTGGGTCTTCAGGTACTCCTTGAAGTTTGAGTTCAAGTCCTTGGACAGCCCAATGTCCTGGAACATGCGCTGCAGCTTAACAGTGTATTCATAACCGCAAGTTTGCTTCAGCTTGGAGATCATCATTGCCTCAGCATCGTCCGATGCCGATGTATGACTGACTAAACGCTTTGCCAGCATATTAGAGTAGTATTTCTGGAAGACATCTTTGTCCTCAATATATTTGAAGACGACCATAACCTGATTAAGATTATCCTCAAGCTCCTTGTCCTCAGGATTCTTCGATGATTTCTTGAGCAACAGATCGCAGTATTTGGCCAACAATTCCGGTGATTTGCTGGCATTGTTCGGTTTGGTAACCACATTTGAATTTATAAATTTACCACACGCCTTATCCAATGCGGCCACAAATCCATTGTCATTATCGAATGCGGTCAAAACGAGTGCATTATACTTTTTATGTGTATCGAGTATGGTTTGTACATAGGTTTTTGGATCATTGGCCGCATCGCTGGTGCAGCATTTCTCAATGGCTTCCGTGCCCTGTTGCAGAATGTGATCCTCGAGTATTTTCTTCAATTGATCAAGATTCTTCGGCGAGAGAGCAACTAGAGAATACATACGCTTCAGATCATCATTTCTGTCAGCATTTAACAGATTTTGGAACTCGGTATGGAATAATCTTAGATGCTTCTCAATCAGTACCTGTGTAGTGGACATGAAATAAAATAATTTAATAGCAACAGAAGTATTAATTTGTTTAGTATACATAAATCCAAGTTAGGTGGATATTTTACTTGATGGACTACTAACCTGTTCGCATGTCAGTTTCAAAACATCTGCCGTTGTCTCATGCAGGTAGGACAATGCATTCTTTGAGTTGCGTCCACGTACGCGTTGCTTCTCCTCTTCCAGACGGTTTTCGACGTGCTTCAAGTACTCAGTCACCGTGTTGGTCGACAGGAACGCATCAGACTCTTTCTCGTAGAAATCGTATGTGTCGGCAATGAATTTTACCTCGAAATTGTCTTTATACACCGATAGCTTCTGTTCGGTGGCATCGGCGTCCTCTTCGTTGAAGCTTAACTCGACGTAGCATTCAATAACGTCACGGACCAAGGCCCGATTGATGAGCTTGCCATGACGCTCCTCCTCAATGGACTTGAGAATCGCTTTGGTCACGGGCTCGTTGAGCACCTGGAATAGATGACCCTTCCATGCGACGAGAGCAAGACGATAAATCTTATAGATGCCTTTCTGGCCCTCCTCACACTCTCGCTTCACCCAATTGCGATTAAGATAATTGCAAATGCCATTGAGTACTTTGCTCGAGAACTGATACAACTTCCACTGCTTGGTGTATCGAGAAAGAAGCACCTCCTCGCCACTTATTGACTGGAACTTGGTCAACAAGTCCCTCAGATAATCCTTAAGAAATAGTTCCAGCCGATCATAAAGCTTCTTTCCCACCAGCTGTGCGCCTCCAGTCTTGCCAGTGCTCCGTCCACTTGGTGCTGCACTTACACTCGTGCAATAGTCATAAACATGAGTGTAGAATCTCATGTACTGTTTACGCGTTAGCGACTTCTCATGATCGTATATCTGCAATATACCATCGACTAACTCTTTCCAGATGTCATCCAAATTGACCGGCCGCTGTGTGGTTTGTGCATTATTCGAACGATTCATTTTGGTAGCCGATGGCAAATCTTGTTTGCCTTCTACCCGTTCCTCTGGTTGTTGTTGCTGCTGCTGCTGCTGCTGTGCTGACAGAACGACAACTGGCGCGGGCGACTGAGATGTGGTTTGGCTCTCCTGATGTCGTCGTTTCGCTGCTGCTGATCTTGTTTTGGGTGTTTTGGTCGGAATTTTGGCAAATGAAATGTTACAATTTTAAGGGGGGATATTTATAAAATATGTATCTTTCAATCTGCAAATATAAAAAAAAAAAACAGAATTAATATTTACAGTAGACTTAGCTTAAACAAGCAATACAACAAATTTCCAATTGCCAAATAACTTTCAATGTCATTTTATTGCGATATAAAAATCTGTTATTAACTCAGCTTATAAATCTGTATGTATATGTAATAACAGTTAAAACTTGAGTTTACATAGCCTTGCAGCATATATACACACGCACAAACACAAGCACACAACATATGAGTGTTTGTATGTGTGCAAGTACGCTCACAAGAAAAAGTGGCAACTTTTGTATGTTTGTATGCATACACGAGCATAATTTAACTTCCTGATTAAATAAACACACACACACACACACTCGTTAAGATTGATGACGAACCAGCAAAAATTACAAATAAAGAAAAAGTAGTGTTGAAGTGCATTGCATTTGCTTAACAAAAATGTTATTGCAAAATACACCAAATTACATACACATATTAAATGAAAAAATGATCTCTTCGTTTTCATTGGCGATTCAGTGACGACGTGATTTCCCTTTTGGAGCACACGTATATTTTTCTTTTGTTCGCCATTTTCATAGCACTGGCACTGGCACACAGCTTATTAAAATGCATATTGCAAGTAAGTTTTTACAGCAATTTACCTGTTGCGAGATATTGTTCAATGTTACGCATATAAATTATGCAATTTCTTGTCATTTTCAACTTTAAATTAGCTATAAAAATGTTTTTTATTAGCGCTTGCACAAATCACTCTTTTCATCTAAAAGGAAGTACAGTGCTGCCGGATCGGTCAATCAAATGACAGTCATGCTTTCGATTGTGTGGCAGCACTGTTTTCTTTAAGGTGGCAGCGCTTGAAAACGATATCGATAATACGATAGACGTTAACGATATCATTATTGTTTAGCTTGTAGCCCTAGTCAGTGTAAATAAATAGAAAAAACAAAGCCATCGAATTTCGAAAACGTCACAAATACGTGTAAACAAATTGGCGCTAAACGCAGTTAATAGGAAAATATTATAAATGGAGCAAACCTCACGTGGCTCATTGGCTGCGGCACTGGTGTTGGTATTATTGCTTTTGCATCAAAAACAAATCGACGCAGCGGCTGCAACAACAAATGACACAGATCCCAATACAGCTAAGGCACATTCCGTGAGAAAAGAAAGGCCTCTGTCGCCTCCATCTCAACCGGAACACGAAACTGCAACGCCACCACCACTGCCAAAGGATACAGATATAGAAAAACCTGTGGAGATAAATGAAAATCAGGAGAAGCCAAAGCCGGCGAGCGACCAAAACCAAAACTCTCATCCAAAAACAAAGGATGTAATTCTGCCCGTAGAAGATAATGTGCACATTGAGCACTCCAAACCCAATAGCGACAATGACTTTTCGGACTCGTTCACGCCCGTTTACTACATACTTGTGGCAATAACAAGCTCGGCGATTTTGCTGCTAGTTGCGCGTGTTTATCGGTAAGTTGAACGTGTGCATTAAAAAAGGCTCCTCATCAAATCAGTGGGATCAACAAGTGTATTTCATCATTTCCATATTCATTTACATACACATTCGCATACAAATACATATGTATGGTATTTATTGCTGATAAGGTGACGTTTTCATTCTTTTTCTTTTTGTTGCAGTCTTCGTTTGTCACGCGCTGAACGCAAGTATGGGGTGCAAGGGGATCGGGCCAATCAGGAGCTGACACCGCTGCCGATGGCCATTGAGGATGTGAACAGCGATGAGGACGAGGATCATACACTGTTTGAGGTCAATCGTCAGAGTATACGCATCTTATGAAATCGCAATCACAACAGCAACAACAGCAGCAGAAACAACAACAGCAGCAGCATGCAGAAAGGCACTGACCAATAGCATGTTTGAACCACACACACACACATACACAGAGAGAGAGACACTTACTCGCACACACAGAGTCACACTTACACGATTCTCAGTTAAGAAACTTGCCTTCTCAGTTGTAATTCTAATTTTTAGTAGTGTATCGTGGTAGTTATACCAACCACGCCTAACTGTATAATTGCCTTATATGGTTAACTTAGGATTTACATTTCTCTCACAATAACAGTTGAAGTTAATGTCTAATGAAAACAAAAAAAAAACCATTTGTGATAACAATAATATGTATGTATGTAAGAAGTTGCAATGCTTTTAACTAATTTTGTACACTTACTTACATTAACTATATATGTATGTAAATTATATACAAGCATATTGAATATTGCTTGTGTCATGTAAAACGTGAATAAATGTTAAAAGAAAAATCAATTGACTTGATTTATTTTCGACTTGGAATTCATTAATTAATATTGCTTTATTTAACGAGTCACACAGAAACACAGATACAGATACAGATACAGATACACACAACATGGATTGTCTTAACAATTAATACAATAAGCATTAGCATTAGGTATACATTATTTATCCTTCTTTTCTTTCTTCGACTTACACAGAAATGCACTGACAACTTAACAGCTAAGATCACAAACAATAATTTATTAACAATACTGCGGCTGCGACTGCCAAACACCAAACACAACAAACATCTTGTTCCTTCTTAATTCGTTAACAGTACTTAATGACTTAATGATTAAGACTAAGTCTAAGACTACAATTTAGTTTCAGTTTTATTTTACTATTCGCCTTTTCGATTTGTTATTGTTATTGTAATGATAATTTGTTGTTGCTGATCTATGAATTACTACGGCACTTAAATTTTGTTTACAATCATTTCTTACGCGATATTTAATCAGCTAGCTAATTAGTTAGTTAATATAAAGATAAGTTGCTTAGTTTTGCTGTGTTCAGTTTGTTGGCTAAATCATGCTGCCAAACATGCGTTTGCCGCGCGTTAAAACCAAACTGACAACCATTACGGTCAACAGAAAGAATACCAGACTTAGAAACGTGGTGATGAACCGACATCTTTGGCGGAATTTCTTCTCCTTTTCCATTTTGAGGCGCAACTGCTCGGCGCGTGGCAAGTCGAGCGTGAAATCCGATTCGGGTCGAGACGATGGCTAAATTTTGAAAAAAATAAATATATATTAGAAATAATTAAAACAACAATTAAATTTTATAAAATACTGGAAAGGTAACTTTTATTTATAATTTCTATAACAAAAATTGAAAATAAAACTTACTTTCAAACTTTTGTTTTAAAAATTGCAAATAAAAACTGAATTTAAATATTTTTTTATGGGTTTACATACACTGGCGAACATATTTATTGGCACAGCAAACATTTTAAGATTTGGGGGCTTAATTGTTCCCTTATCGTTAACATATTGGTATCAATGGAAAGGTCATTTAAATTCCGTTTGAATGATATAAAACTTTCCTTAACCCATTAAGTACCCTTCGAAAATTTCGAATTTATGTAAAAGTCAACTTTCAAAACTTTTTTCCTCGATTTTTTACAAAAAATATTTTGATGCAAAAAAATTTAAACAATTTAAGGAGTGACTGCAAAAAAAATGTTTCAAAAATATTTTTGCTAGTATAGGGTAGGCCATTTAAAGTGGAAGCATCGGGTAACCCTATAACTTTTGACAGATCTGTCAGATCGACTAATGACATAGCGCGTTGGAAGCTTCATTTCAAGACAATTTATACCATGGAACAGTACACTCCAAAAGAACGTGCTGAAATTGTTCAGCTTTACATTCAAAATAACTTCTCGATTTTGAAAACCAAAAAATCGAAAAAAGGCGATTATGACTGGCTACCGAGATCACTCGATTTGACGCCGCCAGACTTTTTTTTATGGGGCTACTTGAAATCCAAGGTATACACCAACATGCCAAGGACACTAGCTCAACTCAGAGCCAACATACGCCGCGAAATAAGAGCCATATCGGCCGATACACTGGCAAAAGTGATGGAAAATGCCGAAAAAGGGCATTTTTCGGCCAAAGCTAATGGTGGCCATTTACGCGATATCATTTTCAAAAACTAACTAGAAAATTTCTCCTTAGACCGAAATAAATAAATGAGATGAAAAAAAAAAAAATGTTTTTCCCTCTTTTTTTCAAAAACAAATGCTTCCACTTTAAATGGACTACCCTGTATTTGTTATAATTTTTTGAAAATTGCTAAAAAGTCACTTTTTGTGCAAAAATTAGGGAAAAGGGGTTGAAATGGTAATTTTTAGGTCAGTTGAACGAAAAATAAAGCACTAATTTTGTTACTCTTTCAGACAAAAAAATAAATAAGCAATAAATATTAAGTTAATGAAAATCATACTTGGTCATCTTATTATTAAAGGATCAGAGAGTTATAGAAAAAAGATTTTATGTAAATCGGAACACTGGCTTAGGAATTACAGCCCAATTCCTACCACGGCAATCATGAACCTATTCAGTTGATCGGCAGTGTACAATACATCGAAAGAAAGGTAATGAAGTGTGGATCAAGCATGCATGCCGATTTACTGAATGGGGCCTCCCGTTTAAAATATATATGAACGTAAAACCTATTTTTCAATTTTTATTAACAACATTAAAAATAAAAGTAAAAAATAATGTAAAACTTAAAAATTGAAAATAAAAATTTATCCTGTTTCTGGAAGCCCTTTAAAAATAACGTATGTGCAATACTCTAAATGTCCCTGTCATTTTTTTAGTGTTTGTTACTGTCCAAATCATTATTTGCGATCCCTACTGAAGATTAAATACCCTTGTTTTCATTGGATGAAATTATTTAAAACTACAATAAAGGTACGTGTTTATTTCTGCACAATTAAAAAAAATGTGAATAATTTCATCACAAACTATAAAAATTTGTGAAAAAATCTAAATTCCATACATTAACTTATTACTTGGGCGGGCAAGCTAAAAAAATTCTGTAAGGGGGCCACAAGGGGCAGTTTTAATTGGGCCCTTTAGAATTTAGATGCTATTGTGAGTTCAAAATCGCGTAGATCTGTGTATATTTGGTTTTCTTTTTATTTTTATTTTATTATGCACTTTTCTATGTAAATATTTTAGCAATAGCAATAGCAATATTTTGGAATGAAGTTAAAGGTTCATTAAGAACCAGTCAAAGCTCAATCAATGCTCTATTTTACTAGGTTTAACTGTAGTCGCCATTTGAAACTGTTTTCCGTGTAACTACATTCGCAATGTTTTCATGCTTATGACAAGGCAGGGTCCACTGAACTCTGCTTTCTCGTTCGTGACGGTAAAAATTTAAATAACCCTTTTGGCCATATTTACAATATGAATATGAAAACTGTAAAAATATTCGAATGTATTTTAACTTGATTTAAAAGATTTTCCAGGATTGATTCATTCTTTCATACGGCTTCGGAGAAATTAGAAAAATAGATACTCGCAGGGTTCAATAGACCCACCTTGCCCGTCCAAGGGTTAATAGTGTCTTATATGATACCATCCACAAGAGTATTACAATTAATGTCAACAACCCAGAAAATATGTCCCACACCAAGTGCTGACTTACGATCCACAAAGTATACTTGCTTCTTATATAAGATTGGCAATCAAGTTAATTAATATTTGGCGTTGAAAGCTCAAAGCTTAGCTTGACGCTTTTTATGTAAATCGATTATGCACATGTTAATTAATATTGTTGTAGGGTATAGGCAAAGATAAAGATAAAGAAGCGGAGATGAAGAAGATGAGACGAGAGGACAGCATTCAAATCAATATGTGTGTATATCTCAAGTTGACCGTCAGTTGATCAGTGACTGACGATTGCTTTGACATTGATGCCTTGGATGCTGCTGTTGTTGTTGTCTTCTCAGTGTCTTTCTATGTTGATCTATTAATCTTATTAAAAAAACGTTTGCGTTTATTTTTATTTTAGGCTAAGGCTTTGTTGTTTATTCGCTGCGCTTAACTCCCTTTTACTTCCCTTTCGCATGCGCTAAAATATATTTTTGATTTATTTGTTAAAGATTTGAGGCTCAGTCACAAATAGTTTGCAATAAATCATAGCATAAGTATTGCACATTATCGTACATTTTTGCAATAACTTTAAGGCGTGGCTCAGAGCCCACACTCACATACAAACATACATTCTCTCTCGCACTCTCACGCACACAAACACACAGAATACCAACACATGCAAAAAAGGGCGCAACGCACAACAATTTGACCCACTAAGCGGTCGTTTGTTGTTGTTGTTTTCTTTTTCGCATCATCTTTTTGAAATTTTAGCGACACAACCTTGAAATCGGTTCGACAAAAAATAATACATATACACACATATTTACGTCTTGGCATGTGTGTGTGTTAACAGGTACAAAAGTTGTTGCCTTTTGTTGATTCTCGCAAAACACGTTAAATTGTTATGTAATATTTGTAACTTTTTATATCATGAAATATTAAAATGTTCACAATTATGAATGAATCAACTTTAGGAAAGAATACAGACAGCTAACAGGTAACAATCAATATAATTAACTTCTTATTGAACAAGAAATCTCCCCTAAAGTAGTTTAACTTTGTTTACAAACTGAAAAAATATCCAGTAATTTAAATTATTAATTTTGTATGTTTTAGGTTCACTGAACGGACAACTCTCGCATAATTACAATAACGTCGTCGGTGTTCGTTATACGATGTTTTGAACGTAGCAAATTATCACTATAGAATGGGGAACAGACGATTTCCTGGGCCTATACATTCTGACCAAATTTGATTGAAATCGGATTACTATATCATATAGCTGCCATAGGAACGATCAGTCGAAAATCAAGTCTTAGTATGAAAATCTTTTTTGTTGTTTGAGATAACTAAATTAAACTGACAGAATATGCATATGGGATGGTCCCATACATACTGACCAAATTTGGTTGGAATCGAACTACTATATCATATAGCACCCATAGGAACAATCAGTTGAAAATCAAGTCTTAGTATGGAAAACTTGTTTGCTGTTATAATTTTTTAATTTAATTAAATAAAAAATGTTTGTTTATTTTTATCAAAAAAAGTGAAAAGAAAACTTATTTTTCGATCTAAATATAAAAATTATAAAATAATAATTCAATTTAAATTTTTATATAAAAATCATAATTGAACTCTTATTTTCAATGTTTATAAATAAAATAAAAAATAAAAGTTATTTTTTAATAAAAATTAAATATTTATTGAATAGTTTTAAATTTTTATTTGATTGTAAATATTTGTGCACCGGATAACAATAAATATAAATAACTAAATTTTGTAGACCCCGTACTTTAAAAAAGTAAAGGGGTCTATTAACTTTGTCACAAAAAAAAATGTGCGTAACAGGCAGAAGGAGGCGTGGCAGACCCCATAAAGTATATATATTCTTAATCGGCATCAATAGCCATGTCCGTCTGTCCGTCCGTCCGTCCGTCTGTCCGTCTGCAAGACCGCCTAGATCTCAGAGACTTTAAGAGCTAGAGACTCCAAACTTGGTATGTAGGTTCGTTCTATATTGCAAGCAGATCGAGTTTGTTTTAGATTTTGGATCAGACCACTATATCATATAGCTGCCATAGGAACAATCAGTTGAAAATCAAGTCTTAGTATGGAAAACTTTTTTGCTGTTTGAGATATTTCAACCAAACTAACAGAATATGCATACGGGATGGCTCCATACATTCTGACCAAATTTGATTGAAATCGGATTTCTATATCATATAGCTGCCATAGGAACGATCAGTCGAAAATCAAGTCTTAGTATGAAAATCTTTTTTGTTGTTTGAGATAACTAAATTAAACTGACAGAATATGCATATAGGATGGTCCCATACATACTGACCAAATTTGGTTGGAATCGAACTACTATATCATATAGCTCCCATAGGAACAATCAGTTGAAAATCAAGTCTTAGTATGAAAAACTTGTTTGCTGTTTGATATATTTTAACCAAACTGACAGAATATGCATACAAGATGGTCCCATAAATACTGACCAAATTTGATTGAAATCGGATTACTATATCATATAGCTGCCATAGGAACGATCAGTCGAAAATCAAGTCTTAGTATGAAAATCTTTTTTGTTGTTTGAGATAACTAAATTAAACTGACAGAATATGCATACAAGATGGTCCCATACATACTGACCAAATTTGATTGAAATCGGATTACTATATCATATAGCTGCCGTAGTAGTATTGTATGCATAAGAATCTAAGTTTATTATAGATATTATTTAAGTTTTTATAATAAGTACGGGGTCTCCGACAGTCGAGTACCGCTCGACTGTAGCACCGCCGACTAGTTTTTTTTTTAAATTGATAAATTACTTTTTTATTATGATTTTAAAATATAAATTGAAAATAAAAGTTTATCCAGTCATATATAAAGACGTTATTCATAACATTATTTGTATTTACAAATACAATACAGCCGGATGCCAAAATCAAATTCTTTAATAACTTAATAATATGTATCATATCCATTCATTGTCTTTCAAGATCCGCCTATATCCAATTATCCAAAAATACATATCAGCGAGTGAAAGTTACGCATATGCAATAGTCATTAAAAGGGCATTCAAGTGTAATTTTTATGAATGTTTGTGCTTAAAGTGTTTTTCAGCACTCACAAACACACACACTCGCATGTGCACACCAAACCATTTTAAGGTGTGTGTACATCAGTCAAACAATTCGCATTTTTGCACTTCATTGTAAGAGGGTATTTATTTATTTATATTTGTACCCTGTAACCATTGAGAATGTTTACATTGGGTATAATCATTTTGCGTTTGGTGTATTCCACATGAAAATCTTAATAGTTTCAAAAAGTCTTGAGAGCAGGGAGATTTTCAAAAATTTTAGGGGTTGTGAAGAATTTTAACTATTTCAAAACTATTTTTATTTTCCCAAATAAACAAAATTTAGATAAGGAATCAATCATTTAATGGGTAACAACAAAAATTTACATTCCACATATTTCACTTGGTTAAATTTAAAGAAAATCTCGAGCCTCCAACGTTTTAAAAAATTTAGGATATTTAAAAAAAAAAAAAAATTCGAAAATATTTAAGTTTTAGTAACCAATGAAAATTTAGAGATAAATTAATAACCAATATGACATTCCCTATTTATGGAAATTCATTGGCACATTTGGTTAAATCTTGAGTACATGGTATCTTTTAGTCTAGCTTTCTCCACTCTTGTTCGTCTTACATTTTGGTGTTTTGCGGTACGTTGTCTTTGGTTCGTTTTGGGTGATCATTTTTGTGCCCGTGTCCGATTATTTTTGAGTTTGAATTTGAGTTTGGATTTCAGTTTCGGTTCGTTGTCAATGGGTTACACACAAACAAACTCTCCAGCACATTCACACACTCATTTCAGACAAGTATGTGAGACATGTATGAAATGAGAAATTAAAATGAAAACAATTTTGCGGTATCTTTTTATGCCTTCCGGCTTCTTTTTGCTTCTTCTTTTGCCCATCCTCCCTCCTGCTGAGATTTGCTTTTGCTTTTGCATTTGTTTTTGTTTTTTACGTTTGCTTTTGCGCTTGTCTGAGGTTAGTGATGCTTTTTGTTGCTGCTGTTGTTGTTGTTGTTATTATTGTTGTTGTTATTGTTATTGCTGCTGTTTATCAGTCAGAGTACTTTGAAAAGACGACGTAATCGAAGCGTCGACGTTGACGGGAAAATTACCGCATTGCCTCTATGTGTGTGTTTGTGTGTATTCGTGTATAACGGTTTTATTGGCCCGGCAAGCGAATCAAGTGCAGGTGTATTCGTGTAACGTGGAGTAAGAAATATATGTATGTATATATGTACATTCATACAAATTGGCTTGGAGTTGGAATTGAAATTGAGAGCTATCGATGATTGAGAGCTGTCGAGAGGCGTGAACATGAATTGCATGTAATTATACATACAGTTAGTCAAGTAATTATTTTGACAAAGAAAGTAGTCACATACTTTTTGATTTATTTTGTAATAATCGTTAAGGAATCTTAATATTTTTAAACTAGTTTAAAGAACCAAAAGAAGAAATAATAAAATAATAGGAAATTAATATAAAATTTATTATTTTTGAAAAAAATTCGGGAATTTATTTTTTTTTCGTCAGAATACTTATTTATTTAATATGTTACATAGAAGATGGAAGCATTAAAAGCTTTCAAGCTGCACAGATTGTAATGTATGTATGTACCAAATGTATGCATACTTTTTGATTCACCCTCGTATGGTAACGACCACTTGTTGGACCCCGCCCTAAAGTCAAACAGTCAGCATGTGACGTAGCTAATTTGCAAATGATGCCACACGCAAGCGGCAATAAATTATAAATAAATAAATAATATACAAATATGTAAAATATATTTGATATTGATTTGCTAAACACACACACACACACAGTAAATATATACACTGAAGCTGTTTTTGCTGTAAATTCCCAGACAAATCCAGCCTTGAAATAAATTCGAGAGTGCCCGGTTTTATTTGATTTTTATTTGCCAAGACTTTGCAAGAGGCAGCAAGTTCAAAAGAAAATCCGTAGTTAGGTGTAAGCTCATATTGTTGTTGTTATTGCTGTTGTTGTTGTTGTTGCTGTGGCTACTTTTAATTTGCAACACACGTTTTCACTGACATTGAAACCAATATTGTACATACACTTTTTTTTTGGCTTTTGCTTTTATTATTTTGGGTGGAAGTTGGCCAAGTTTAAATGTCGTTATTACCTCATACGAGAGTGCATAAAGTTGAAAAATCGCTTGAGGTGAAAACAAATTTTAACACGTACTCATGCTAAGTACTTTTATGCATATGACTGCTTATGTGTGTGTGTGTTTTTATACTCGCATTATAAGAGTATGTTTATGGTATGACTCTGTGGGAAATCCATGTGAACAAAGCACGTTTCGACATGCATGTAAATCACACTGTGAGTTCCTTTTTTCAAGTGCGGTTGCGTTTCCTCGTTGCTCTGAGTCTGAGACTGGAAACTCGTTTGCTTCGCCTGGAAACTGAAAGGAGTTTGCTTCAGTACACTTCCTAATCAAGCTGGTACATACTCTGTGTGGATCTGTTCCTGCAGACGTCGCACCGGGCTGCAGTTGGGACCGATCTCGTCGCTTCCATCGCAAGTGGGAGGGGGTGATTTCCTTGTTTTTGGCGCCTTTCACTGTTAATAGTGTGAGTGTTGTCAGAAAACAAACTTTCACTCAACTTGGATTTCTTATTGACTGACCAGCTGATCGTGCAGAGTTGCCCACTACGCACAGAGTTGCCGGACACCATCTGCTCAACCTGGGGTTGCCAGACCGGCAGAGATCGGCGAACCGGTTATAAGTTGCGCGCCAATTTCAAATCTGCGCGGACAACTTATAATTTGAGCTTTAAAGTGCCAATTTTTAATTAAAAGATAATAAATTATTATTTTCTTTATTTAAAATTGTGCGCCGGCCCCATATCTACGCGGGAACTTTGAATTCTTAAATTCAAAGTTGGAGTTGCAAGAGCTATAATTTGGACTTAGCTTCTGCCAAGGCCCTCTTTCATTTCTTTTGCTAGTGGAAAAGTGCAAAGGTCAAGAATTTGACCACCGTCAACCACAGCCGCCCTGCGGTGCACAATAAAGTGTGGCTCTGGCGACCGAGAAGGGGCGGTATAACCCCCAACGGTTAAAAGCCAGAGGGAAACCATTTGGCCAACGATGGACCCTAGTGGAATGAAAGAGTCGGCCTTGAGTAAGGATGTAGATGAAAGTCTGGCCTTCGCGCGGCGATCGAGGGTTCAGAGATCTCCTCCGCAGCAGTGGCATACGCCCAAAGCTATTTGGACCAAGCAACTGAGTGATGAGGTCAAGAAAGTTCCCGATTCAGGAGTCCCAATAATGGCACCAGTGAATGGGGAGGATGCAGCACTGCCCAGCTCAGCCCCAGCAGTATTCCCAGTCAATCCCTTTGACTACAGTGGATCCATTGCTGATAAGAGTACTTTGGGCGTAGATGTAACGGGTGATCTCCACGTCATTCTGATGACACTCGTGGATAAATCGACAGAATTGTCAAAAATGTTGAGAGACGCGAGGTATCTGAATAAAGATATGAAAGAGCTGGCACAGAAGGTGGTGAGGCTTCAAAAGTCGGCATTGCACAGTTTTAATGCTAAGTATAAGAGACAAGAAAGCGCTGAGCAACAATCGCAGGAGACACAATGGTCCCCCCAGCAAAATGGGACCAAACGTCAGAGCGAGAGGCCAGCGAAGAACACGCCAAAGCGGAAAAAAGGACCTGTAGCACCTCCTGTGGAAATGGCAGTACAGTCTCAACAGCCAGCAACCCGGAGAACTCAGAGTGGTGCTCCCCCAACTTCGGAGTGGACGAAAGTCAAGGGAAGGCAAACTGTACGAAAGCCGAGACCACGTCCTGATGCAATAATCATCGAGCCAAAGGAGAAGATGACATACTCTGAAATATTGAACCTGGTCACTCGCAGCCAGGATGACAAATTGAAGAGCGTCGGCGAGAGTGTTCGTAGAGTAAAGTGCACAGCTAAAGGTGCGCTGCTGCTGGAGCTGAACGAGACAAATCCGGAGAGCACGCAGCAACTACGAGACAACATTGGCTCAGTTCTGGAGGGAAAGGTGCAGGCACGTGCACTGTCACAGCAGACGAGACTGGAGGTTCTTGATCTGGATGAGATGGTCACCTTGGAGGATCTTCAAAAGGTTTTCAAGGAGCAACTTGACGTTTCGCTCGACGAGAAAGCCATAAAAAGTCTGCGTCCAGCTTTTGGTGGCACACAGAGGGCCATTATCAGCCTTCCTGCGACTTTGGCAACGAAAGTCCTCAACGCTGGCAAAGTGAGAATTGCCTGGTCAGTTTGTCGCATCCGGGAGCGAAACACACCCACTAGGTGCTATAAATGCCTAGAGTTCGGCCACATATCGGCGAACTGTGGCAGCACCGTGGACAGAAGCGGCTGGTGTTTCCGTTGTGGTATAGGAGGCCACAAAGTGCGTGAATGTCAGAACGAGGCAAAATGTTTCTATTGTGCTGGAAATGGGAAACCACACAACCACATTTCTGGAAGCCTCAGATGCCCGATGACATCTAAAGCACCCACGAAGGTTAATATCGGCAGGAATGTTTAGTTTTTACCAAATAAATCTGAACCACTGTGAGGCTGCCAGTGACTTGCTCACTCAATCAGTGCGCGATCTCCGATCGGATGTTGCAATAATCAGCGAGCCCTATATATCCCCAGAAGATGGCTGCTGGATTCAAAGTATATCGGGAAAAGCAGCTATATGGTCCTGTGGTATGCCTCTCTCACGACCAACATCTTGCGCGGCATCTAATTACTTTGTGAGGGCTAAGTTGTCAAACTTTTGGATATACAGCTGCTACTATCCACCAACCCTGAACCGCTATACTTTTGCTGCAGCTATTGATGAACTAGTGGAAGATGCTATGGACCACAAGCCAACTGTAATAGCAGGCGACTTTAATGCCTGGGCGCAGGAGTGGGGAAGCGACACCTCCAAACGCAGCAGCTCAGATGCAATTGGAAAGGGAGACGCACTGCTTGAAGCTTTCGCGGCGCTTGACGTGGTTCTACTGAACCATGGCACGGTTAACACTTTTAACCGGGGAGGCGTTGGCTCAGTTATTGACCTAACGTTTGTCACGAGCTCCCTCTCACATGCGGCCACCTGGCGCATGTGTAACCACTACACTGCCAGTGACCACGAGGCGTTGGTATTCTCACTTGGCAACAGAAATGGTCGTTCCCTACATCAGACAGCAAGGAGGCTGGCCTATCGTGCAGACACGCTCCAGATACCACTCTTTTTGGAAGTAATGGACAACATGGCAATAGCAGGATCAGCGCAACAGATGGCAACGCAACTTTCAAGCCACATCACGCTAGCATGTGACGCTTGTATGAGCCGAACTAAGCCATTCAGGGGCACTCGGCCGTCAACTTACTGGTGGAACAACGAGATTGCTGCTGCCAGACGTAAATGCCTATCCGCCAGGAGAGCATACCAGCGGGCCCGTAAAAGAAATGGCATCAATTGGCCGGAGCTGCACATTTGCTACACATCAGCTAGGAGAACCCTGAAAAAAGCTATTAAATTTAGCAAACGCGAATACTTTCTGCAGCTCTGCGATTCAGCTGACCATGACCCATGGGGAAGGGCATATAAAACGGTCGTAAAGCGTCTACATGTCAACAAATCTGGAGCGCCGTCTGACCCAGATCAGCTCAAGGCAATTGTGGAGGCTTTGTTCCCTCCTGGTGTCAGCACTTTGTCCCTTGACACCGAGGAGCCTGTACCTACATTTGAGGTAGAGTCGGTAACGACGGATGAGCTGCTCTCTGTGGCCCGTAAGATGAGCTCAAATAAAGCACCTGGCCCTGATGGAGTCCCCAACCGTGCCGTCAAGCTGGCAATATCACGCAGGCCGCACGCGTTTGCAACGGCATATACACAGTGCCTCCGAGAAGGAATTTTTCCTGCCCAGTGGAAAACTCAACATCTTGCGCTGATTCCAAAACCGGGCAAGCCACCTGATGACCCTTCCTCCTATCGTCCAATATGCCTTATTGATTCAATGGGAAAGGTGTTGGAGCAGATCATTTGCACAAGGCTGGAGACGGCAATCGATGAGGCTGGAGGATTATCCCCTTGCCAGTTCGGCTTTAGGAAAGGCATGTCGACGGTTGACGCTATAGCCAAGGTAGTCAGGATCGCGTCTGATGCAGCAGAGGGAGCCCGATGGAAGGGTGGCAAAAAGGAGTATTGCCTTATTGTCACTCTTGACATTAAGAATGCTTTCAACTCGGTGAGATGGGACTGCATTATCAGTTCCCTGCGTCGGCTGCATATCCCTCCATACCTTGAGGCGATGGTCAGAAGCTACTTCAAGTGTAGACTTCTAAAATACGACACAGCGTGTGGCACACAATCGTATCACGTTTCGGCAGGCGTTCCACAAGGGTCTGTGATGGGCCCTCTTCTCTGGAATGTCGTCTATGATGGAGTCATGAGGCTAACGCTACCAGCCGGCTGCCAGCTAACCTGCTACGCTGACGACGTGGCACTTACAGTGGTTGGCAAGCACCTGAATGCGGTGGAAATCACTTGCAATGCGGCAATTCAGCAAATCTCGACTTGGCTACTTTCCGTGGGACTCGAACTAGCTGCCCATAAAACGGAGGCAGTACTCGTTAGCACAAGGACAGCTGTGGAGACTGCACACATTCGAGTCGGTACGCAAGAAGTTTCTTCCAAACGAGCCATTCGTTACCTTGGCGTAATGCTCGACACCAGGCTATGCTTCCGGGAGCACCTTTCCTACGTGCAAGAGAAGGCTGCCAACACCAGTCGAGCACTGTCTCGCATAATGTTAAACACCCGTGGACCAAGGCAAGAGAGAAGACTGTTGCTTACAAGCGTCGTCCGCTCAGCTATTACATACGCTGCAGCAATCTGGGCAGATGGAATTAAGATTCCTAGCTATGCCAAGGGAGTCAAGTCCACTCATCGTCTTTGCGCGCTGCGAATATGCTGTGGATTTCGCACAATTTCGGATGATGCAGCACTAGTCATCGCAGGAGTAATTCCAATAGACATCCTAGTTGCTGAGGAGAAGTCGGTGGCAGAAGCCATCCGGGCTGGCACCGATAGGAAGGCTGCCCGAAAGCTGTCAAGAGACGGAAGCCTCAGAGAATGGCAAAGCCGCTGGGACGTCGCAGAAAAGGGTCGGTGGACACACCGTCTCATTCCAGATCTTGGCCGCTGGATTAGCAGAAAGCACGGCTCAGTCAACTTCTACACAACGCAGCTTCTCAGTGGACACGGCTGCTTCAGCCAGTATCTGTACAGGTTTGGCCATGAAAGCTCACCAAACTGTAGGTGGTGTGAAAATGCGACGGAGGATGCTGAGCACGTCATCTTTGTATGCGGGCGATTTGACCGTCTGAGAACCGACCTATGGCGATCTGCTGGTCATGTCCTTACACCCAGGAACCTGGTTGAGAAGATGCTTGAAGACGCTGGAGTCTGGACGGCATTTGACAACTTTGCAGCCATCGCGATGAAAGAGCTCCGCAGATGTGAGCGTCAGAGAAGGGAGATAACATAGGAAGGTTTTTTGTCCTTGCGAAGCTATGCTCTTCGGCTGTGCCGCAGGGATGTGGACCTTTTTATGTATATATCTTATATTATTATTAAGTTTTTAATGTTTAAATGTGGATAATAAAGAATCAAAAAAAAAAAAAACACATAAACACATACTTATGCATGTGTGTGTGTCGCTAAGCCGAGTTGTTATTTGATTTGGGCACTGCAGCATCTTGAAGAAACTTCACCAATATGTACGTGAAAGAGGGGGGTGTGAGAAAGAAGAAAGAGCTTGCATAACTTTAAATTTACATGTAGGACATCTATTGGTCGAACTGATAAAGTTTTCACATTTCCATGAACTTCTTATATTTATATTTCACGAAAAAGAACTTTACTTATAAGTATAGGATATCTATTAGTCAAACTGACAAAGTTATAATATTTATAACCCTTTTGACACCCATTTATTCCCCCTATGTTAACTTTTTTTTTTACTTTTAATCACAAAAAAAAAAAAAAAAAAAAAAACAAAAACCTTGTATAAATTCAAATTAGTACTTTGCCAAAATTTGGGCTCTACCGGAAGTTGTTTGTGAGCAACTTTGGGCCAATAAATATCAATAACTTTGTAATTACGCAAATCTTAGAAAATCTAACTTTTTTTATTACTACTTATTATATTTTTTGAGAAATTTTGCATTTATAAATTTGAATTTTTTAACGACTAAAACATTATTTTGTTCAATTTTAAACATCTTCCTGACTGTACAACAAAATTTTCTTGGAAAATAAGTTTGATAAAAAACCTCCTGTGTGCTTTAATTTTTTTTATATTTTGAGAAAGCATAAATATTCTCCGATAGTATAATTAATAATCTGGCAAAAACTACAGAATCGTTTACAGTTATCCGTCACACAGTAAGTAAACATTCCTAAAACATTTCTATGTATTTTGCTGATTGATAATTATTTATACATATTTTCATATTTTAAAAAATTTGAATATGTAATAATAACATATTCTGCAGTTTGATTCACTTTATCACAGTGTCAAGGATCAGGATCAGGAGCAAAAAGCACTTACAGCACTAATATTTCCCATATTCGAAGCGTGTTTCAAAAAACCAATGTGATCGGCAAGAAGGTAAAGAGTAAACTAACTTATTGTGCGGTATCTTTGTTTAAGCATCAAACAGCAACAAAAAACATTCCGCAATAAACAAATTAGCGGTTTAATGTGAATTAAACTGAAGTGTGGCAATATTCGACGCGGTTTGTTGTTAGACTATTAAAATAGATTGTCATGCTATTTGATTATATTATCATATTATGTAGTATCTTTTTTAAAGATGATATATATGTATATGCAAAATGACGCACAGGTTCTTCCCACTTAGAGGCAACTATTGATTGATTAAATAATTGAATTAAATCATTATGCAATTGTGAGCGAAATAAATGAACAATAGACTGACAGTAAATGGCATTTTCCTACACCTTTTTTATTGGCATCTGGAGGCATTTTTCATCTACATATTTTCCTTGCAGCATTGAATACGCGTTCAACGGTAACTAACGAAATGTTGCACAAAAGAAACGCCGCAAAACAATAACAAATAAAAGCAAACGGACCGCTGGAAAATGTCTGGCGAAAAAAAGGCAACCAATTGAGCACGCTTGAAAAGAGGGGCGATAAGTGGGCTGGGGAGGAGAGGAGAGATGAGGGGAGTCGGCTGTTTGAAGGGGGGAAAATGGAACGCAGTTGGCAGCTGGCGGCAGTTAATACGGTAGCGACAGCTACACGAAATGCGTCAGTGTGTCAGTGAGTCAATCAACTTGAGAGCAGGAGACCTGGTGAGCTGGCGAGCTTAAGAGTTAAAGTTAAAGGCGCCCGTGTGGGCGTGGCATATTGCAAAATTTCCATTGACCACATAATTAGTCGGGCATTTAGCGTGCACGCTTTAAATTGCACTGTTGCACGTGGCGTATGAGTAATCAACTGAAATTTGAGCTCACACAAAGGGAGTTACCAAGCTGTAAAGTAACTGTTTCCTGATGTGCAACGCCCCCCCTTCCACCCTCATCCGCCCCAACCAACCTCTCAACTAGGCTTATATAAGACTTTTGCCTGCAGGAAAAATCATCCAAACTTTGACCTGAAGGCTGCCGAGAGGCGAGCGACACATGAAAATTTGCAAATTGTTGGTGTACGCCAATTGCATCTTGCCTTGGCCAACTGCCAGGCTAATAAATGCACGTATGCACAGCGAGGGCTGCTACGAAAGTTATTAGCTCAATTGATTAGATAATGGAATTCACGGTACCTTATTTCGAATATTTTTGTAAAAGTTAAAGAAATAAGTAATCTAAAAAAATAAAACTAAAAAAAGTAGGATAATAAAAGGATGCAAAAACTAGGAATGCACCGTTTACAGTCTTTTACGCTAGTGACGAAAAAAGACATTAAAAACGCACATTATAAATACATTCTAGTTTATTAATATTCGCATTGATTTTTCTGAATGCCATAGAATTATCTTTATTTCTATCATATATACGTAAAATATTTTTCACAGATTATTTCCCAAAAAATGGTAAGAAAAAATGTGTTGTTTTCTTTGGTAAAGATGTTTATAAAATATTATTGATTTCTGAATTTTCTATTATTTGCTTAATTAAGCTCCTAATTACTTGTTTCCCAGTCTATGTATTCCAAAAATTTCTTTTCTTCCTTAACTTAGTATAACTTCTCAAAATTTTTAAGAGGCTCGGAAAATTTAATGATATGATTTCATTCTTTTTGAACAACACTCGCACCGCTGCTGGGCTTCTGCTAAGGAACTAGATTTTGCATTTTGGATTTTGGTGCCTCGACTGGCGACATTTTCATGTCCACATCGAAGTCCAGTTGTTTTTGGTTTGCTCTTGGCCAAATGGAAATTGCCATAACACCCAGTTTCTGTTTCTGTTTCGGTTTGGGTTTCTGTATTTGATGGGTGCCTCCGTTGCCCACAGTAAAACTGTGGTTACTGCTGCTGCTGCTGCTGCTGACGACGACAGCGATGGTGATGGTGATTGCAACACTTTGCGGCAGCCACTTCTAAATACTAAAAACTGCAGCGGCAGCAACTTTGGCGACCAGATCGCCTTACATTTTCGTATTTTCGCGCATTTTCGCTTTTCGTTTTCGTTTTCTGTCTTCTGTTTTCAGTTTTCTGTTTTCAGTCTTCTGTTTTCGTTTTCATTTTGGCATTCATGGCAGCAAACGAGTTATATGCCGGCCAATTTGCCGTGCGACGAGTTTCGATTTCGCGGCCCGCCAACTGAGAACTTGGCCAGAAAGGGGACACCAGCTGGGCAGGGAAGTCAAGAAGAGGGATAGCAGAGGCTAGTCGAAGAGGAGGCTGCTACCAGCTACTGAGCTTAGCCTGTTTTTATTTTGGTTTGGGCCAGCATCCTCCTTAATTGCGGCAACGTCCTTAAAGGTCATTCAAGTTGTAGGGCAACAATGCGGACTGCACCGGTTTTGGAATTTGCCACTTGTTGCAAGTTGTAAGCTCGTGCAGCTTTTTTTTTAATTTGTTACTTATTTTTATCTGGGTCTCAATCGATGGCGGTCAGTTGGTCAGCCAGATAAGCAGGTAGCACAGCTACCTGTTCGGCAAGATGCTGCAGGCCTGCTTTTTTAACGGAATTTTAAGGTTAACCGGTACAGTTTCTGACGCTTTGCTCTTCTCGTTGTTGTTGTTGTTGCTGCTGCCTTTTGTGCCTTTTGCACTAACTATTTGATTGGTATTATAGCCAGATTACAAGCTTACGAAGCGGTGGCAACGTGCGGAAGCTTCAAGTTCACAACCAACAGTCAAACGTGCATTTTATTGATAAATAAAAATATAGCACGAATAGTAAAAGTGATCTAAAGAAGGTTACTTGACTCCCAAATACCCTGTAGGTGAAAAGTAAACTAAAAAGTTTACCTTTAACCTTTTGTATATTATTAACTGACGGCATTCTTTGCTCTCCTTTAACTTCTCTCTTACTTTCATACATTCATAGTATCTCTATCTCTCTTAGAGTTAGGCTGACGCATTCTCAGAGAAAAACTTTTTTGCATTAAATGGACTTAAAACTAAAAGTGTTGGCAACTCATTTCACTTCTTGATCTTTTTAATATAAAATTATAATTTTGATAGCTATTTTAATTACGGTTTTTATTCTAACTTTTGAATACTCTTTGAAATCTTCATTATTCGGTTATTTAACGCTTTAAATAAACAACATCTTTCAAGAATTTGCAGAAATTGACTGTATCTAGCACTGATGTGAAACCAAATTATGGATCGAGTTTTAAGCCGAAATGTTACAATAGTTAAAACATTTGGGCTAATCCAAAAATGTGTAAGCCAAGGCGAAAAGTTAAAGTTGTCAAAAAACTAAATTTATTTTAATAATAGTTGTTTTTCAAGATAAAAATATTTAAAAACAAAAAGATTTTACGGTAGTTTGCTTGTTCATAACCAAGCCTATCCAATTAATTTATCTTTTTGACTGTTGCTTTCAATAATTCTTGTAAAAAAAAGGGTATTTTCAATGGTGAAAAAGTCGTCTGAGTGTTTAGCGCTTAGCAAATCTTAAATTTTGTTTTATTTTGTTTTATTAAGGATGAAAGCCATATTGAAAGGATATTTGATATATATTAATTATTTGAATTAAAAATATGTATACAAAGTGTATCATCGTATCGTATGTATACAAAGTGTATCAACAGACCAAAATTAAGGTGTTAACGAGACAAGTTATCATTATTTTTTAATCTGTATTAATATGGTCACATCATTAATTTTTTGTATTTAGATATTTTTTTTTATTATGCAAAATTCGCTAAAAATGGGGAAATACACATCAAATGCCATTTTTTGTAAAATTCGCGACGGAGCTTTCAACAAGCTTAACTTTTAATTTAATAAAAAAAATATGCTATTTTCTTAAAATTAGTTTAAAACTTTCTCAAAGAGCTGAATTTTCCAGAAAGTATCATTAAAGTTTACCAATGTGAGCGCGAGCTGTATTAGTTTTAGAATGGAAACATGCTTCCGTAATGTCCGCAATTCTGGATCAGCCGATATATCACGTTGTCGATATATTGTCAAATAAATTGTCGAGTCAAAGTAATTGAAAATTGGTTAAATATTTAATATAATGTAAGTGAATTCGTCATCAAAAATTGAACGGCTGAACTTGAATTCTCCAAAAGATCTACGATGAACAAGCTCCAATGAGTTTTCGATTTTTCATAAAAATCTACCTAATTAACTAATTACATCGATTAACAAACTATCTGGTTTAAGTTCATAAAAATCGCTTCAGCGAATATCGAGTTTTTAATATTTCGATGTATATTTACATCACTAATATCTACCTCTTCTTATGAATTGCATCGCTACAGGGTATTCATAAAGCTATAGTTAAGGTGAATAAACTGACGTCGCGCGCTGCTTGCCAATTTTTGTTTTTGAGCTGAGTCAACAACAAATGGAGAAAACAACAAAAGCGAAAAAAGTGACTACTGTATTGGCATTGAAAGTGAAAACTCATTGAGATTCTTCAAGCATTGGCCAAGAAACCAAACATGGCCCACACAAACTTGGCTTGATTACTCGTTCTGTGTGTGTATATGTGTGTGTGTGTATAACTATACAGCGGATATTGCACAATCCAGAACGGAAAGGAAGTCAAACATGGGTCGAAGAACAAAGTTCTGTTTGCCAAACACTTAACAAACGTGGCTGAGTTTTAATTAAACGTTTTGTGGTTTACAAGCCACAATTGAAACTAGCTTAAAGCAAATATAATCGTACTTAATAAGTGTCTCAGATTTCACAGCTGCAACCAAGTTGGCATTAACATTAAGTGGACCTACCCATTTCTTGTATCTACATTTGCATTCACTTCAGTCAGCTACTAATAAAATTAGATATTTATCGCACTTTTTAGATGTTACTTTGTGATTGCTATAGATTGACAATCATTAGATGTAATTATTGATCCCTTAGAATTCAGTTTTAATATTATGGAGATCTAAACAGTAGCCTCTTCTGTGGCACGCACATCATTAATCATAGTGCCAATAATATTTATACAAACAATATATGCGACTCGAGTCTGTTACCAAATCGAACATCGGCCATGACAGCGATAATATCGCGTATCGCCTGCTGCATAATAATAAAACAACCATCAGAGCATTATCTGTATGTGTGTGTGCGTGCTTGTGTGTGTGAGTATGCTTAACAATAATAATAATAACGATGGCGTCAATGCTGATGACGTCCGGTGATGGCGATGGCGATGTCGACGCATCCGCTGATTTAACTGATGTTGCTGCTGTTGTTGCTGTTGCTGTTGTGCGGGTGTCAACGGCACTCACGACGACGACAACGCAGTTGCAGCCAACAAATAGCTGCAACATAAGTGCTACCAAAATCGGTCACATTGCGGCCAAGGATAAAATTAATAAAAGGTTGCACGAACCAACGAGCGAGCGAACGCGACTTGAACAGAAAATTGATGCCATTTACATTGGCAAATTAATGAGTCAGCGATGCAGACTCGCTCTTTGATTCATGAATAACGCCTTTGAATATGCAGCAACTACTCGCATTGATAAGCTTGCCTTGCCACTGTATTTACTCGTACTCGTAATCGTGTGTGACCCATCGAAAACGATTAATTAATTGCATTTACCTCGACTTATTGCTTAGAGTCTTGTGTTTAGTTGTAGATATTAATCATACGCCTCGTTAAGTATACTCTCTGTGGCACGGGCAGTTTAGATCATTTAAATTGCAGTTCTAGCAGAACTGAAGAAAGAGATGAAGAACATGAAGAACATTTCCTAAAATCTTATACATTTTTTTAAATTATATGTCTCATTAGGTATACGCTGAGTAGTTAAAAAATTCAATCGTATTTTAATTGTATTTTTTAGCATAATTGCCGATTGCTACCAAGTCCAAGTAATTAAAGACTTTCAATTGATTTAATAAATAACAGTTAAATAGCTGTTCCTTATTGATAAAATGGGGCTTTATTTTCAAGGCCTAATAAATTTTTTTGTTTATATTTAATTTTGTCGAATCTGAACTTATTTGTCTATTAATTACATATCTCTTCCCATGTCACCTAAACGTTTCATTAAATATACGCTCTGAAGACAAGAAATGTAAACTTATATGAATTGTAGATTTTTTCAAAATTAATGACTTGATTGAATTAAACCGAATACTTTCCAAATTTTTTTGCGTTTGTAAATTTAAAAATAATTACATTTCATATCCTAAATATCAAAATATTATCTTTTATTTATATGGTACCAAAAAGAAGACTGCAGTACAAGTGGAAAAAAGGTCTCCAGAAAATATGAAAGTAAAATTAAAAGGAATCTTTAAAGCTTAAGAGACTTCACCTTGGATTATGATATACAGGGTAGTCCATTTAAAGTGGAAGCATTTGTTTTTGAAAAAAGAGGGAAAAACATTTTTTTTTTCATCTCATTCATTTATTTCGGTCCAAGGAGAAATTTTCTAGTTAGTTTTAGAAAATGATATCGCGTAAATGGCCACCATTAGCTTTGGCCGAAAAATGCCCTTTTTTCGGCATTTTCCATCACTTTTGCCAGTGTATCGGCCGATATGGCTCTTATTTCGCGGCGTATGTTGGCTCTGAGCTGAGCTAGTGTCCTTGGCTTGTTGGTGTATACCTTGGACTTCAAGTAGCCCGACAAAAAAAAGTCTGGCGGCATCAAATCGGGTGATCTCTGTGGCCTTTTAGATTTTTTGGTTTTCAAAATCGAGAAGTTATTTTGAATGTAAAGCTGAACAATTTCAGCACGTTCTATGGAGTGTACTGTTCCTTGGTATAAATTGTCTTGAAATGACGCTTCCAACGCGCTATGTCATTAGTCGATCTGACAGCTTTGTCAAAATTTATAGGGTTACCCGATGCTTCCACATTAAATGGCCTATCCTATAGATGTTTTATTTGGTGACCTTTTTATTTTGTACAAGTTGATTTTTGGTTGGCTTGAGGTCTAGACCTCAAGCCAACCAAATCAACTTGGCCTATCCTATATTAATCCTCTACATATTTTGAATTAATAATAATTACATTCCCTATCCTATATTACTCATACGCCTCGTAAGCATACGCCTTATAGTTCGGCCAGTTGAGTTGTCGCTAAACATAAAGAATTAAACAGTCTATGATCAGATGTAAATGTGATCCCCATCCCTTACCCCTTGTGGAGTCATCCCCCTCCCCTGTACTCACATATGATAGCGTCGGATGGGGGCTGCTGATGACCAGCTCGCTGCCATGTCGCTGCTTGCCCAGCAATGATTGGTGCAGTCGATTGGTGCCGTAGTACATCTCCCAGATGCTCGGCTTTTTGCGATGCCACTCGGCAATGCTGTCCACTTTATCGGCGGCGGCGGCGTTGACAGCGCTGTCCAGTCGTGATCCTGAGCTCTCCGGGCCCAGGATGGGCTTGTGGAAGTTGAGGTTTCGTTGCATTTGGGTCACCATTGTTGTGGTGGTGGTTGTCTTCAATTCCAGTGGGGGTGTAGGCGTTGGTGTTGCAGTGGGCGTGGTCGTGAGCGTGGGCGTGACACTGCACGATTGCTCGGCGGACTCAATGTAACACTCGGCGGCGGGGAATACCTCGGTGATGGATTTGCGCTTCATCTTAAAGTTGGGATCGCTGGCACAACGAATGGTCATGATCTGCTCCCGCACGCTGAGGGGTCGTCCATTGGCTGAGATGAGGACACCGTCCCGCACCGACTCGTAGGCATTCAACTGGACATCTCCCGCATAGCTGCGTCGTCGCTCGAAGGCGTTTTGGAGCCGGACCACATGTTGCTGGCGTCCCAATCCGCTGCACAGTTGACGCAGCTCCAACTCGCTGTGCTGATTCATGCGCTGCAAGTAGGATTCGAGCTCATCCTTGAGCGTCTGTATCATCCCCTCCAGCTCCTGGGGTATGTCCGTGGTGGGCGTGGGCTGCAGTAGGCGGATCTTGTCCCTCACATCCTCCAGCAGCTCTCGTGTGTTTTGGAAATGCAGCTGATCCTCGTAGCGCTTGGCGTAGGAGGAGTTGGAGGCCACGTTAGTGGAGGTCTCGTTGTCCACGTGATAGGCGTCCTCGGGACAGGAGTTTATGTATTTGGCACACTTGTAATTGTTCTCCTCGAGCTGCTCGTCGCTCAGAAAACTCGGATTGTCAATTCCCGCAAACAACTGACGTTGTTGCTGTTGATGTTGCTGCTGTCGCTGTTGATGTTGCTCCTTTGGCTGCAGCAGAAATGCATCAAGATCTATGTCCAGCAATGAGTCATCAATCTGCTCCATTTGCTGCTGCTGTCGTTGAGTATCAAAGCCCTCAATGATGGTGGGCAACTGATTGTAGGCGCGCAGCTTTTCGCCAATGTCCAAATGTGTTGTTGCTGCTGGCATTGTTCGCTCCTTTGGACTGTTGTCCTGTTGCATAAAGGACACGATGTGCTGCTGTGCATAGAGGCAGGGAAATGTCTTCAAGTGACGATCCAAATTCTCAATGCTGGTCTCCAAAATGCGCAGCTTGTCGCTGTAATGCGGCAACTGTTGTTGCTGCTCCTGGCTGCTGCTGCTGTTGTTGTTGTTTCTCGCTGTTCCTGTTGCTGTTGTGCTGTTGTCAGCAATATCCAGCGCCTGGGCAGCAACTGTAGCATCTGTAGAGACATCTTGCATGTCCAAATGCTGACTAATAATCGAATGAGCTGCTCCATTGCCAGCCACTTTCGTTAGCAGCTGCAATTGTGGCCGCTGCTTGGCCAACGTTTTGTTGCTCTTCTCTTTGTCGCTGGCCTTTTCTAGGATATCTATGACCGGTTCGCAGTAGATGTGCTCGTCCAGCGAGTATGTGGAGCAGACATGAGAGCTATAGTAACCGGACGAGCCGCTTTTATCGGTGGAATAGTGTGAGCCGCTGCCAGCACGAGCTGATGTTGCTGCTGCCGCTGCAGCCGCAGCAATTGCTGCTGTTGATGTTGCTGTGGCTGCGGCTGTGACCGTGCTGTTGGTGTTACCCAGGCCAGAGTCTGTGGTGTGTGTGCTGCTGGCATTGGATGCAATCGAGCGTTTCTTGTTTCGCACTGTTGTTCCACTGACGACACTTGCAACTGTTGCAGGTTTGATTTCATTCGCTCTGGCCATCGAGATAGATGTGCCCATGTTGCACTCAAGTCCATTCGTGTTCGACGCTGTCAATGGCATTGAAGTCGCCACATGGCCGCCAACACTGCACAACAGATAAAGAGAGAGAAAGAGAGAGAGAGAGAAATGAAAAAACAAGAAAACAGAATGAGAGTGGGAAAAGTCGTGGAAAAGCGTCGCCGTTGAAAGGGAAACTTAAAGCTAGCCGCGTTGCAATGAAAGTGGTTTCTGGCCACCAAAATCATAAAACTGGCCAGCCATCTTTTTAAGTATCTGATGTGGGTTAGTAGTTTTTCATGACAGCATTTATTTTTAGCTTCGTTCGCCCGTGCCGCAAATCTCCATAGAGCTTGCAACAGTTGCAGTTGCAAGCTGTCAAATGCATAAATCTTCAGCTCAACGTAACTTATTTAATAGGTCATTAATGTGTCTGGAATTCTCACTCAGAGGGGGTTCCTCACTTTGTATGGAATATTTACATTTTAACGGACGCTTAAGAGCCAAAACCGAAACGGCAACCAAAAAAAAAAACAATTCACATTTGCCATGCAACATCAAAAATCAATTCCGAACCGAAAAGAAACTCGTTCTAAACAGGATTTCAGCTTGACTAACTGTTGCAATTTTGGTTTTGATTTCATTTATCTCTCCACTTTTTTTTAAAATTTTTTTTTTTTTTTAGTTTCTACAATTTAAACCGTTAGCTATGCCGCAAGTGCAACAGAAGGCGGCTGTTTGTAATTTTATTGCTTTTAGATGTATGAAAAAGTAAAAGAATCCACAGATTTTTATTTAGTTGATCATAAAAAAATTAAGAAATGTTTTACCTTTTTTAAAATGCGAGGACTTTTAATTTTATGCAAGTTGTAACCGGAATATTAGCTAGATTCATAAAGTTTCAACCGGATCTATAGTCTAAATTGCATAAGGTCAAAAAAAAATCTTTAAAACCCACGATAGTCAAAATATTTGTGGAGATTAATCAGAAAAATCGTCCTTAAATCAAGTATTTCAGACTTGGGTTAAGAAAATCCAGGTTTACCAAACTTCTGACAACCTTTCGGGTTGATTGTATCTCGGAATCTCGGTTAAATTTTTGTTTAGGAAAATATGAAAAAGCCCCTATTTGACTGGTTTCACCTGTTTTTAATATTTTCCTCTAAATTTGTAACTATATATATTTAAAAACTATGCAAGTTAGAATATGAAATTACAACTATGTCGCTTTTTTTATATTTACTCAAGTTTCATGTAAGTTCTGTAGTAAGATTCATAATTTTCACTTGATTAACAGAGAATTTCAATCATGTTTATTATTATTATTATTTCTATTTATTGACTAATTAGTTCTTTCTTTAGACTATAAATACTACCATATTTTCCCTGTGTACTTGTAGAATGAAAAGTTGTCATGGATTGAGAACCAAAGGCGCTGCTGTAATAACTTGGCTTAAAGCGTCCGCCTATATTTCTAACTTGGGGCATTGGGTCAGATGCAATGTTTGAGTCGCTGTGCGTTATAAATTCAAATTGCAAAATTGCGTAATAACGGTGGTGTTGGTGGTGCTTTGCCGTTTTTATATACATGTATACATATTTCAGCTTTGTGCGTAATGCAACTAAATTGATAAGTTGCCACCAGTTTTTTTTTTTGTAATTTTTATTTTTTTGGGAGTTTGGACTTGGACTTGGGATTGAGTCTGGGCTTGGTTTTTATTGGAGTGGAGTGTGAAGTATGGAGGCTATTCTCGTAAGCAATGGTTATTAAGACCAGCTTGTTTATCGATGCGTTTAGTTTGGTTTGTTGAATGTTTCTTATTTTTTTTAGTTTTTTAGTTGGTTTTTTTATATATTTTTTGGGCTCAATATGTAATCGACAAGGTTAACGTTCCATCGCGGCTTGAAGCATGAAATATTTTGCAATAGATTTGCGTATTTATTTGTGAGCAGTGTTAATTAAAATGTTCAGCCTCGTTTGCATGTCGGAACATGGGCCGTAAGCTTAGTTACTAGAAAAAGCAAAAAAATATACTAAAATTGTGTGTGTCCGCTAATTATTGTTGACTTCGACTGCCACAACAAATTAGAGTTTGGTCCAACAGCTTTGGTTCAGTATTTCAGTCGACTATCTACAATACTAAAAACTAAAAATTACCCAACGTCCTTCTCTCTAACTAGTTAACTATAACCAACTAAATACAAGTATATTTTTTAAAAGTATAAACTATAAGCATAAGTAATAGGCAGCAAATCAATCAAACTAAACACATTTACATTGTTGCGATTATTCTCTCATGCTTAGCCAGAAATACTTAATTTGTTGTTATTGGTATTGGTATTGGCAGATAGATGGCCAAGCCGAGACATTGGCCCTGGCATAGCTACGGATTGGCTCGACTTGGCTACAATATTGAATACAAATTATCGACGATCGGCCCAAACTACTTAATAGCGGTAATAATGGCCAAATTGACCGTCGACTAACTGCATGCATCAGTCTGATACTTATTGCCACTAACACCAACTACAATATTATGAGCACGAGTATAATAAAACAAATTCGCATTGCTTGATCGACCTTCTCGGTAGTTTTGATGATACGATCCGACAAGTAAATACTGGTAGATTCGCCACATGGATTCGAGAATTCTTAAACATGAAAGCAAATACCTTCTGTTTAATCAAATTCGGTGTTTAACATGCGTCGCAGCTCAATGTCTTCGGACACTTGCGAAAGGGAAGCGATGCATTCAATACTAAACAAGAATCTACAAGTATGAAGTAGTAGAAGTTGCGGCAATAAAAAAAAGTAGAATTTAGATAATTGGAAATAATAGTTGTGGTCACGGTTGCCACTGAAAATTATCTGATTATCTGAGCCAAAAAACAAACAAAAGTGAGCCAAATTGACTAAAAAAGAGCCAAAACTTTTTTTTTGCAGTTCATTTGATTTTTGCATTTAATTAAATAAAAATAATTTCCTTCAGAAACACTTAAAGCAATAACACATATTTACATTTTCATCTTAATTTAGTGATTATGTTAATAAAAAATATAAATATGTACTTCAACCTAAAACTATACTGTCGGATTCAGCAGCAGCCTAATCCGTTTCTATCGATATAACTATCGGGACAGTATGAACTAGATGAGCAGGCTTGTCGTGTACTGGTTCCAGTTGCATTGCATTGCATACACATACGCATACATATACACTAGCATTTTTTCCCGCGTTTTTTGCATTGTACATATCTTCTCGTTGTTGATCTGGCGAAGCTAATTGTAAAAAGCCACAGCCGCATATTATTAACCAAATCTTGCCAAAATAAAAACGTTGTTGTCGAAACCCAAGTTGTACTGATTCTTGGTAAATAGTATCCGCGTACAATTGTCAAAAAACATTGGCAATTCAACATTTGGAGGCCCCGGCGAGATTGGCTAAATAATTGTGCTAATTCAATTGTGCAGTGAAGTTCGGTGTTCGCTGAAAACAAAATCATACATACATAAGTGCGTGTGTGTGTTGCAAAGCAACAGTTTCATATTGTCATACTTTGTGTCTTATTGGGAAAGGCACCGCAAGTAGACTCTCGCTCGTTGTTGTTGTTGCCATTCTCAGCCTTCTTATATACATACGCTTGTACATAAGCGGCTGTGCGGTTACTGACTTTTGTTGTTGCTTGCATTTCTTTCGCCGTTGCATTGTTGCCAAGCGCCATCATGGCAAACACAAACGCTGATGATGCGCGAATTGCAGACAGGGTGACCTTTTTCAAACGCAAAGTGTCTGCATTGTTTGAGCGCGCTAAAAATCTCGAAAGTGATTTATCAACAAACAAGCTTAATGATCTAGACCCTGTCGAGCTAGAAGTGCATTTATTACGTATTGAGCAAACTAAATCTACCTTTAACGGCGCGCATAATTCGTTAGAAGAACTCGACTTCGACGAAATTGGCAGCAAGGTGCGCGATGACTTTGACGATTTAATGGCTAAGCTCGAGGCTCGTGTGCGCGTAATTATTCAAAAACATCAGTCAAATGCCCCGCCACATTCGACATTTGGGCGCTATGATGACACTCTTAATCAAACCGTGATAGTGGCTAATAGATCGCGTTTGCCCGAGCTCAAGCTGCCTACATTCTCCGATGGCTATACGGAATATGCCAATTTCTACGCAATGTTTGAGTCTGTCGTCGACAAGGATCCCGAATTGACCAACATTGAGAAGCTGCAGCATCTTCGCTCATGTCTGTCTGGCCCTGCGTTGGATGCGGTTAGATCGTTAGATTTTATCGGTGCCAATTATCGTGTGGCTCTCGATATTCTTAATAAACGCTTTAGTAACAAACGTATTGTTTTCCAGGCACACATAAAGGAGATTCTTGGGCTCAAGAGGGTAGACAACGAGTCTGCGGCACAACTTCGGCAATTCTCTGACAAGGTCAACTCGCATATGCGTGCGTTAAAGACATTGGGCAATTCGGATCAGATTTCAGGATGTTTTATTGTGCAAACACTCCTTCAGAAATTGGACGTGAAAACCCAAAAGAAGTGGGATGACGCCTGCTCCTCGGACAAGGTGCCGACAGCTGATGAGTTCTTTGAGTTTTTGGAAAGGCGATGCCAGAAGCTGGACAGCGTACAGTATTCGACGTCAGCAAATTCTCATATGGGCAAATCTAACCAAAATGCTAACCCAAGAAAGGCGTTTGTGGCCGAGACTAGCCAAGGTGGATGTGGTTTCTGTGATGAGCGCGGCCACGGAATCTATTCATGCAGTAGATTTGCAAATTTGTCTCCATCTCTGCGCCATAAGGAGGTGAAAAAACTGGCTTTATGTTTCAACTGCCTTAAGAAAGGGCATCAAACTCGTTCATGTAGCAGCAGTCATTGTCGCACCTGTGGAGGAAAGCATCACAGCCTGTTGCATTTTGCTACCTCTTCTGATTCTCAGGCATTAGGACCAGCAAGCGCATCGTCTGCCGCCAGTATTCCCTCGTCGACTACAGCTCACTCTGCTACCTCTCTTGCTGCCCAAGGTCTTCAGTCTGGTGTCGTGCTTTTGGCCACCGCGGTGGTCATGGTGAGAAATAGCGCTGGCTCTTTGGTTCCGTGCAGAGCGTTACTGGACTCTGGTTCCCAGCTGCACATGGTAACTTCTCGTTTCGCACAGAGGCTGCATTTAAAGAAAACCAGATCTTCGGCCGTCGTCACGGGTCTCGGAGACACGAACGTTTGCACTGACGGATCAGCTGTAAAAATTCAGATGAAGTCGTCAACGTCAGAGTATTCAGCCACATTTGACGCCCTTGTGGCCCCAACTATTACCGACAGTCAGCCTAGCTTCGCAATCGACACGTCGGATTGGAAGATTCCCTCCAACATTACACTGGCTGATCCAGCGTTCAACAAGCCACAGCGAGTGGATCTTTTAATTGGAGCGAGCCTTTTCTATGAGCTGCTATCTGTTGGGCAAATCATGCTGTTGCCAGGATTGCCGCTGCTTCAAAAGACGCGACTTGGCTGGGTCGTGACTGGAGGTTTTGAGAAGCATCGTAGCACTTCGTTGTTGTCTACTGGCAGCGCTCTTATCAGCGAGGCTGCTCAGCTGGACTTCAGGTTGGATGACTTGGTTCGACGTTTTTGGGAAATTGAGAGTTTGGAAGAGCCCATGGTAAAGGCCAGCAAGGAAGAATTGGAATGCGAGCAGCACTTTGTAAAAAACTTTTCTCGTTTGCCGTCTGGCGAATATATGGTTCGGTTGCCTTTGAAGCACAGTGCAGAGCTTCTAGGCGACTCCTATGACCAGGCATATCGTCGTTTCCTCAGCATTGAACGTAAATTGGGCCGTCATGCGCATCTAAAGGAGCAGTATTCAGCTTTCATCAAAGAGTTTCTGGATCTGAACCACATGTCGCAAGTTGCTCCTGAGTCCATAGATTGCTGCAAGTATTTTCTTCCTCACCATTGCGTCTTGAAGGAGGACAGCACCACAACAAAGTTGCGTGTGGTGTTTGATGGCTCTGCGTCGACCGATTCAGGATACTCTCTTAACGACGTGTTGATGGCCGGCCCAATCATACAGCCAAAGCTGCTTCATATTTTGGTTCGCTTTCGCACATATCCTGTAGCGCTAACAGCTGACATTTGTAAGATGTACCGCTGTGTTCGAGTTGCCATGCCTGATAGCTTTTATCAATGCATCCTGTGGAGAGATTCGCCTGAGGAGGGCATAAAGGTATTCAAATTGGATACGGTGACATATGGAACCAAATCTGCATCATTTCAATCAGTACGCGCAATGCACCAGTTGGCCATTGATGAGCGTGATGCTTATCCAGTTGGTTCAAAGGCCCTACAACAGGAGTTCTACGTTGACGATTTTATCTCCGGAGCGAACTCAGTGGCAGAAGCCAGGCAAAAGATGGATCAGACGTGCGCTATATTGGCCCGTGGCCAGTTCAAGCTTCGCAAATGGTGTTCGAGTCACGAGAAGGTCCTTGATGGAGTAGCTGCTGAAAACAGAGAACAGTTTTTGAAGTTCGATGATGGAAGCGATGTCACCAAAGCCCTTGGCCTTGTATGGGACCCAGCAGTTGATACGCTTTTATTTTCTTTTTCTGCATTAGACTCTAGAGTGAAGCCGTCGAGACGCTCAGTTCTGTCTATTGTTGCCCGATTTTATGACCCGCTTGGATTATTAGGCCCAGTCATAACTAAAGCAAAGATTTTTCTTCAGCAGCTCTGCAAGGATCAACTGACTTGGGATGAAAGTTTGCCTCTAGCACGTGACACGGCATGGAAGGAGTTATGCAGTAGTTTCCAGAGCATTCCACACGTCTCGTTTCCCAGAGTAGTGCTCATCGCAGATGCTGAGGTGGAGATTCATGGATTTTGCGATGCCAGTTTGGAGGCTTATGGAGCTTGCGTCTACGTGGTCACCAGAGGTCAGACTGTCACAAGTAGACTCCTGTGCTCCAAGTCGCGAGTTGCGCCTTTGAAGACGTTGTCCGTTCCGAAGTTGGAACTTTGTGGAGCGAAGCTATTGGCAAGCCTGATGTATGAGATCAAGCGTACCGGAATCTTCTGCAGCCAGTTTTATTGCTGGTGCGATTCGTCAGTGGTTCTATCCTGGATTCGAGATGAGCCCTTCAAATTTAATGTTTTCGTTGCGAACAGAGTGTCTGCAATACAGGAGTTGACCCTCGGCATGCAATGGCATCATGTCCCAACCGATAGGAATCCAGCTGACATCCTCTCTAGGGGCGCATTTCCAGAAGTGTTGGCACAATCCGATCTCTGGTTCCATGGCCCGCCATATCTTGTGGATGATCGTCCAAGCTGGCCTGCGCCCTGCATTCCCGAAAAGCCTACAATTGAATTGAGGAAGAGCGCACTCATCGTGACATCTCCACATGCAGACCTCACTCTTGGATGTAAGCACACAAATTCATTTGGATCCATGCAGCGCACATTTGGCTATGTCTACAAATTCATCAAGCGAATAAGGAATCCTGTATTAACTGTCTTGGATATTCATCATGGCACTCGCATTCTTCTGCGTCTTGTGCAAATGACGAACCTTTGGGACGACATGAAAGAGATCCGGTCTCACGGGAATGTGAGAAAGTCAAGCTCCATCGCTGCTTTGGCTCCCTTTTTGGATGAGTGTGGACTGCTTCGTGTTGGTGGACGGCTTTGCAATTCGTCTTTGGATTATGATGGCCAGCATCCCATTATTCTGCCTCAGCGTCATGCAATCACGCAAGCGCTCATCGTACAGTGTCATCAAAGGAATCTTCACACCGGACCCCGTGCACTTCTGGCCAAGATTCGACTTCAGTATTGGCCAATTGGCGGATTAAGAACGGTGACCAAGGCTATAAGAGGATGTGTGACGTGTTTCCGAGCGAGGCCAAGCTTTGTGGAACCAATGATGGCAAGTCTTCCAAAAGAGCGTCTGGAAGCGGTTCGAGCGTTTACGGTCACTGGAGTCGACTATTGTGGGCCATTTTTCTATAAGTCGGAGGTTCGAACGCGAGCGCCCCTGAAATGCTATGTCAGCGTATTTATCTGCTTCACAAGCAAGGCAGTGCACCTGGAGCTGGTTAAGGATCTATCGACGGCGGCGTTTCTGAGCGCGTTAAAACGTTTCATTGCTACTCGCGGGAAGCCAAGTCAGATGTGGTCCGACAATGCAACGAATTTTGTTGGGGCCAAGAACGAGTTGCTGGAGCTTAAAACGTTGATGCTAAGCGACTCCCACCTGAAAGCTGTGCAGCAGTTTTGCCTCGCCGATGACATCGATTGGAAGTTCATTCCTCCTCGCTCTCCGCACTTTGGTGGATTATGGGAGGCGGCTGTGAAGTTGGCCAAGCACCATTTTTATCGCTCTGTTTGCCGCTCGGTGTTGCACTTTGATGAACTGCGCACCCTCGTCTGCCAAATCTGTGCAGTTGTTAATTCTCGCCCATTACTTGCAATTTCAGAGAACCCAGCAGATCTAGACGTCCTGACTCCTGCGCATTTGCTGTTCGGTGGTCCCCCAAGTTGTATCATCGAGCCTGATCTGACCAAGCTGAACTACAATCGACTAGATGGATGGCAGCGTGTGTCGCAGTTGCAACAGATGTTCTGGGCACGGTGGCGTGAAGAATACTTGACTCTTCTGCAGCAGCGATCTAAATGGCGCTCTCCAACGCAATCGTTGTGCGTTAATGACATGGTACTGGTGAAGGACGAAAACCTGCCTCCCATGCGCTGGCCGCTTGGCAGGGTATTGCATCTGGTCCCTGGCAAGGATGGAGTCGCCCGTGTAGCTGATCTGAATACAGCATCTGGTGTCATCAGAAGAGCAGTGAACAAGCTGTGCTTGTTGCCTCTAAAGGACTCTGTTGAAAGACAGGCTTCCAACGGGGGGAGTATGTCGGATTCAGCAGCAGCCTAATCCGTTTCTATCGATATAACTATCGGGACAGTATGAACTAGATGAGCAGGCTTGTCGTGTACTGGTTCCAGTTGCATTGCATTGCATACACATACGCATACATATACACTAGCATTTTTTCCCGCGTTTTTTGCATTGTACATATCTTCTCGTTGTTGATCTGGCGAAGCTAATTGTAAAAAGCCACAGCCGCATATTATTAACCAAATCTTGCCAAAATAAAAACGTTGTTGTCGAAACCCAAGTTGTACTGATTCTTGGTAAATAGTATCCGCGTACAATTGTCAAAAAACATTGGCAATTCAACATATACAAAATAACTGATTCTGAACTGATGAAAAAAAGAGCCAAATCGAAAAATAAAGTGCCATTGCGCCAACTGGAAAAATAAGAGTCAGTTTTGGCGCAGAAACGCCAATTGTGGCAACCGTGGTTGTAGTGTCAGTATACAGATTATCAGAAGCAGTAAAAAAAACACTTAGGATGTTAAAGTACATAAAATAATCAACAAATCGATTTTTGAGTACTTTAACTCGATTTTTTTTCAACTATTAATCGACTTAAATACAAATAACTTAAATAAATGTTCATGAAAAGTCGACTCCTCACGGACCTTAGTTAGTTTATCGTATTTCATTTGCAGATTTAAGTTCAGTAAACTATGAAATGATGATTTGGTTAAATGTTAAAACTTAAAATTTAAAATTTTTGAATTTTTGTTAAGGTTAAGAATTCCCACTTTGCTTAAAAGTTGATATCTTGAGACACAACATTTTTAAATGCACAATGAATTAGGATCCTAAACAATGATCAGAATGGCATTCCTTCGAAAATCTGTCCAGTTTTGGCAAGGCTATGCAATTTTTAAGTTGTTCACACCTTTTACCTAGCAACCTTACAAGTCAGTATTTTTGCTCATTTTGGCATGATTTTTTACAGAAACATAAACCGTCTAGGAATGAAGCAAGCTGAAACTTGAGATTTGGAATTTTTGAAAAATACAAGGGGACCTGCATAAAAATCGAATTCTGGTACAAAAATATATTTGATCGAAGTTTATAAAATTTGAATGTAGAACAAATTAAGGGGGTAAACCAGTTTAGATGGTTTTTAAAATAGACTATTCTTATTGCAAAAATTTATAGAACAATTATTGAAGAATATGTAGCTTAAGTTTTAACACGAAATTCCAAGTAGTTACGAAGATATGAGCACCAACGTACTAACGTCCATACTTTGCCCCAGCGCTGCAACAAGCAAAACGACATTTTTCAACTCTCGGGAATGCTAGCTCGAAAAGATTTTGACGAATCAATTTGAAAATATTTCTGTATATTCTATATTCAAGTATGTGAGCCACCCAATTCAATGATATTATTAGGTAAAATATTATTTTTTTTATTTAAGAAAAGGGAAAACTGTGACCTCCAGGAATCCCGAGAGCAGTCAACCTTGATGGCGATTGTCAATGGACAGCAGCCTCTCACTACACTGTTTTCGGCGAAATTGGGTTAAACAAATTTTTAGTGTGTGTACTTCATAATATGAACAAACTATCCTATAAGTTTCAGCAAATTCTGATTATTCCTTCTTAGCTAAAAAAAATCACAAAAAACACTCGAATATCGGCCATCTAATTTGGTTTATCCCCTTAAGAAGCTAGTAACCATGATCAAAATGACATTTCGTTCGAAGATGGGCAAAGTTTTGGCAAAGTTATGAAAATTTAAATTTGATTTGAATAATTTTTTTTCGAATAAAATTAGTATTAAGAAGAGTAGTAATGTTGAGATTAGTTTTATTAATAGCAAGAGATTGAGAAGTATATTTAGCTTGTAAATAGTTGTTGCATAACATAGTCAGAATGAATTAAATATTTAGTAGTAGTATTAATAGTAGTAGCAGTAGAAGAGCAGATACACTTCTCAATGGAAGTAGCAGTAGTAGTAGTAGTAGTATTAATATCAGTAGTATTAATATCAGTGGTATTAACATCAGTAGTAGTAGTAGCACTTGTGCTTTAATTGCATTGACCTTGCCTTGGCATTAAATGGAAGGATTTCTGAATATGAAATTGAATGCGAAATTCGTGATCCACGAGCCTGTGGAATGCATTCAAAATCAGTAATCATATCTGGAATTTGGCATTGCTCTGACAGCAGTTAGCCACTTAAATTGGGCTTATCTGCGAATACTCTGAATAGCAGTGAATGAATGTGACTAAAATTGGTAAAGAGCTGCAAATGAAATGCAGGCAAATATTTGTCGATTCATAGAAAAATGCATTTGAAATAAACTGCACGATTTGATGGCACACATGTAAATGTTTAGGCTGCCGTGTCGTTTTCACCTGTGTGTGCACATGTACATATATATTTATAAATATATATGTGGGCATACACATACGTATATTTGAGTGTATCAATAATTTCAAACCAAAACTGGCTGTGACCTCCAGCAGAGGCAGAGGCAACCGCATATGTGGCTTCTTTAATTTCAATTAATAAACGTAATTGTTGCAGCTGCTGCTTGTTGTTATTGTTGTTGTCGTTGCTTGTTATTGTTGCTGTTGTTGCTGTTGACCGGCATCAAGTGTTTGGCAAGTCAAGTGGCTTCTGCTGAAAAGAGGTGAAGGCTGACGACAGGCGCCAAAAACCGCATTGCTTCGGCAACTTGCCTCTTGCCACTTGCCACTTGCAACTTGAACTTCGCGTTGCGACGAGACGCGACTGCAGCAGTGCCATAATTTACATAGCTGCAACAAGACAAAACTTTAGCAGCAGCTGCAGTTGCAAGTTGCAAGTTGCCAGTGGCATGTGGCAGTTGCATTCATTTGATGTGCCCGATTGACAGCACAATGACGCAGAAATCGACAGACACACAAATACACACGGCGTATGCGCAATTTGTAGCACAATTTTGTTAATCAATTATATTTATAGCCAAGAGATCACAGATCTCTTTAAAGATATCAATCAGCCTAATGCCCTGCTAATTGCCATGGCAAACAAGACGTGCAGCGTTGCATGAACTCAAATCTGAATGGGGATTGAATTGAGTAGAGTATAGTTGAGTTGAGACACGATCATAATTAAACTGCAGTTACGACCATAGCAAAGGGCACTTTATAATTTTTGTTGTTGTCTGTTTTGTTTTGTTTCGTTATGTTGTTCCCTATTCAATGCCATTGGCGAAGGTCATCGCAACTGGTTGCTGGTTACTGGTTGCTGGTTGCTGGATTGCTGCTCGATGTTGCAGCATTATGCAGCACATTTGACGCCAATTGTCGAAGGTAAAAACAAAATGCGACTAAGCGAATGTGCAACACTCACCTCTGATATTGATATTTCAGCATGGCGCGAGGCAGCAAAAAGTTGTCATTACTTTGCCCAACAGCAACAGCAGCATCAGTTGCTGCCGCAGCAACTTCGATTCCAATCTGCTCGTGTCCGTGGGCAGCTTTGTCCGCTGTTCCAGCTGCAGTTACTCCATCCGTCGCTGATTTATGACCAAAGAATGCACCGAATCGTTGCAGATAGGCAAACTTTGTGATTGCAGCCGCATTGCTGTTGCTGCTGTTGCTGTGGTTGGCCACCGAATAGCGTCCGCTGCTGCCGCGACTGCGAGGCACTGCCTCATCGTCGTCCTCGTCGTAGGGCAGCACCTCGATTGCATCAAAGTCATAGGAATTGAAGTAGGCCTGTTCCCGCGTGCGCTTCACCTGCGCCGCCTCCGTCACATGATCGGCGGATATATCCGTTGCGGTTTTCTTGCTCATCGCCGTTGCCGGCGAACTTTTGCAAATGGGCATGGCTCAACGCCCACGCAACCTCATCCAGCTGACGATTTGGCTGCCGATGCGGCTGCGGCTGCGTCTCTGGCTCAGTCTTGACGGTAAACTACAATTAAAACGGACAAAGTTAAAATAAACTAATTGGGCAATGTGAGATTGGATACAAAAAAATTATATTTAAAGGGTGTTTTCAAGACGATTTGCTACCATTAAGTACATGGAATATGAGATTGACTATTAAAATACAGTCGAACTTCCCTAACTCGAATCACCATTATCCCAGAAAAAATTTCGAGTTAGGGAGACTTCGAGTTAGGGAATTTTTTTTTTTAGTGTTTTAAATGAAACAACAATTTCATTCATCCATAAATACATTTCAAATTGCAAACTTTTCTTATTACATAACTAATTTTCCATTTTTACAGAAGTACGGGCCAATATTTTTGTTCGAGTTAAGGAGAAATTCGAGTTAGGGAAGTTCGAGTTATGGAAGCAGAATTGTACGAAATTTGCTTAGTAAACGCTATTGTCACTCGATTTTGTTCGAGTTAGAAAAAAGTTCGACTGTGTTATATTTCAAGGATCATTTTTAATATTTATTATAAGTCATATGTAATTTCAATTCCGATGTCATTTTTCAAATGATTTAAGGCCCTATTCTCTTTCAGCAAAAAATTTTTTTCGACTTTTTTTTTTGCATTTATTTATAGCTTGGGTAGTTGTGAATATGCCCCTAAAAGGATTTTTAGAAATTCGAAATACTTAAGGAGATATGGCCATTTTTATCCAGCAATGTTAGTGTTAATGCACGTGGAGTCAAGACTTTGAACGCGTTTATCTCGAAACCACGTTTTTCGAGCTGGCGGCCACGATTCCGCCAGTTCTGTTGAACCGATTTGGATAAAACAAAGTTTAATCGACGTAGAATTGTCACCATTCTGGCCCGTAGTAAAATAAAAATTTTGCGATTTTTTTTACTATTTTTTTTTTACACTAAACTACAAAAAAATGGGTCAAAATTCGATTTGTCAATTCAAGTGGCCGCCATTTTGTCAAAAAAAATCGCAAAATTTTTATTTTACTACGGGCCAGAATTACATCTATACTGATTATAACCCCGTTATTTTTTTTCATTTCCGACGCTCCGGAGACCCGGAATCGTGGCCGCCGTGACGACACCTTTTTTTTCAACCCCCAACTTTGAAGTCTCATTACTTTTTGAACACCCCTCGTGTCGAGGCAAAAAAAATTTTTTTATTTTCTTTCATTCATTACTAATTTAATAAAAAAAACAAAATTCAAATATCTTTTTGCGTTTTCAAATGAGAATTTTTTCAAAAAAGGTCCAAAAACAGCAAGCTGAAGGAGAATAGGGCCTTAATTTATTAAATCCTCTTTACAATAAGTTTATTATATCTTATAATAAAACTCCCCCATCGTGTCGGTTTCTTCATTAGATTAGATTATAAATTTGTTAAGGCTTTCTACTCATTTTTAATTTGTATTCTAACTCAAAGTTTTGTAACTTTAATTGTATAGTATTTGTTATTTAATTCAAAACAGCTTTGTGTTTGCTATTTAAGTGAATAAATGAATGTGCCGAAAGAAGCCAAATTTGTTAACAAAATATCTGATAACATAACTAAAGTAGTTTTTTTTATGTTAATTCACTAATTTCAATAATATCGTATAACCGCTTGAAGTTCATCAAAGCTCATTATTTAAATTTATTTTTTAATGCTATCTGAACATTTACAAATATTTGTTTTATGTTAGAAAAAGGTGGTAAAAAGAACAACATACATATTTTAAAAATACGAATTTCGATAAAATGCTTCTGATTTATGAATAACACTTGAGTCTCCATAAAAAATATAAAATATTTTTAAATAATTGACTGCTGTGCTGCGGCATTTGCTACTCACTGTAAATGTTGGTATATACTATATATAGTACTCGTATTATCACTTGGAAGGTATCGAGAGTCATGCTGTTGCATTAATTAGTCTGTTGGCAACGCAATGCAAGCGGCCCCAAAAAAGGTTGAGATTGCATAATGCAAGCCACGTCCTCCTAACCATAATTTATGGCCAAAATGTTCCGCGGTTTTGCAAAATTGTTTAACTGATAACTGACCCATGATGAGCATGCACATTTCGAAGCACATTTCCACAGTCATTTCGGCACATAATTCGAAAATTGAAAATTCACTAGACAAGTGTCTAGCGATTTATGTAAAAGCCTACCTGACGACTCCCTAACTACCTCTTTCTCACTTGCTCTCTTGGTCTGTGGCTTGGTATGCATGTATTTACCTGATGGACAGTTAAGTATAGAGATGGGGCTAAGAGTGGGGGATACGTAATACAGACAGCCCGCTGACAGCTTCATCATTTGTCAGCAACGGCGAGGGGAGCTAGGAGGAAAAGGGAGACAGGGGGACAGTGCAAGAAAATGCTGCCATTGATGAGATGTGCATGCTTCACAATCTTGTAGGTGGAAACCTGTTTCTGGTTTCTTGTTATGCCAAGCTAAAAGTACGACAACAACAACCACTATCTGTTTGTTTCTTCCTCTACTTCTTGCATTACCAAAATCGAACCTAAAGCCATTTTATTTCAGCTGAATTCTTGTACCTTTATAATTAGTGGCCAGTCATCGAAACGTGCCGCATTTCGTAGCTTTCTGTGTCAACTGTTGAAAATACTTAATAAAATTAATAATAATGAGTGTAAATTAATCATCGAACGATGCACATTTATGCCATGGTCAACACATGATGGAAACTCATAAAGTTTTTCTAGTTCTCTTTCCAAGTTGTGACAACTCAAAGTTACAACTTGTTGTTGTCTCTTCCAATGTGTTGACAGCATTTGGAAAAAGCAACAAAAACAAAAAAAATAAAAAAAAATAAACTAAGCAAGTGAGAAGTGTGCGAGAAATATCGAGCATACTCAACAACAAAATATCCTGTGAGCAGTTTTGAGACTTAACATGCATACGAAATTAAAACAAATTTAAAAAATGAACAGATAGAGAGTTACAATAAGAAAGAAATATAAAAATAGTAAAACTTAATACAGTCGAACTTCCCTAACTCGAACTTCTCTAACTCGAATTTTCTCTAACTCGAACAAAATTGAGTGGCAATAGCGAGCAAATTTCAAACGATTCTGCTTTCCTAACTCGAAGTCTCCCTAACTCGAACTTTTTTCTCGGATAATGGTGATTCGAAATAGGGAAGTTCGACTGTAGTTTTTTGTATATACTGAAACCATATAAATTTGGACCGAAGCTAAGTTGCTCTTCATTTAAAAGATTTAACCTGTTTTAAGCTGATTTTACAATTTAAAATATTAATTTACATTTTAAATTTTCATCATGACGAGCCGATGAACAGATAGTTCATGTGTAAAAAATTTAAGAAGTGGATATAAATCTAAAAAGTGTCGCGTTTCATATTCATAAGACACTTTGAAATATCAAATGTAAACTTGAACCAAAACTAAAGAAAGCATTTAAATAAATGGTTTCTTATAAATATATGTTCTAATATTAATTGGCTATCTGTAAAGAACCGTGATTGGCGCCAGTTCTCATGCATTCAGAAGAACCGTTATCTTTTGCATGACATGCTCTGTTTTCCTTAAATTTTTGCCGTTTCATAATGATAAGACAGTTGTTGAAAAATTGAGTTTAGTGAACTAAAATGTAATGAGTGCGATTTTGTTTGATGTTTTATTGATAATCTAATCCCTTTTTACAAATATGCCGCGAGGTATAATATTGTAGAGTGAAGATTAGGGATAAATTTTGACCTCGAATGACCTTTACATATCACTATCTCTAATTTCGCGAAAAATTAAAGAGAATTCGATGCGTAGTCCGATTTTTTTTATAGAATTCAAGTAATTTCGTTAATTTAAAGATAACTGGTAAAAAACAATTGTGCTTTATACGTTTAGTCTCTGAAAGATTATTGGTAAAGGTCAAACTCACCCGTTTCTTGCACCAATTTGGCCGCGTCTGTAGGCAAGAAAGCATAAAAAACCACGATTTTTTGCACCCTACAGCTGAGAAAGGATACTAAGCTCTCGAAAATGTTGAAAGAACTACATCTTATGCCACGTCACAAGCAGGCGCGGCGTTAATTTGAGGAAGATCATCTTTCTACCCACAGGAACACATCAAGACATAAATCTGGTCCTTAAATTCCTCTGATTTACAATTTTCCTTTCTAAATTATTTTTTCTGATGAAAAGATGAAGAATCTTGATGGTCCTGATTACTCGCTATTCTATTGGAGCGATTTTCAAAAGGATCCAATTTACTTTTCTAAACGAAATATGGGTGGCGGTTCCGTTATGGTGAACGGTGCTTTTACATCGAAAGCCATGTTGGACTTTACGGTTTATATCATCTCGAATGAAGTGCAAGAAGTACAGTCGTGTATTAGAAAGCAGGCTCCTTCCTTATATTGAAGCAAACAGTGGAGATCCTCTTGTTTTTCATCAAAACAACGCTCGCATTCATGTTTGCAGAGGAAAAAAATGCGCTTATTAACTGATTGCTCAATCCAAACAGTAAACTGCGTCTCGGCATAAGTTCCTGGATGTAAATCCCATTAAAATGCCTGAGCTACATAGTAAGACGGAGATAGCGATGAAAAAGCCAAAAATTTAACGCTATTAAGCTTGAACCTAAGACGGCAACTATGACCGAATGGGGTAAGCTGGATCCCAATCTTTTTAGAAAGTTATACGAATCGATGAAAAACAAATTTTTTTGTATTGCTAAAGGTTGGAGTGATCTCATTGACTATAAAAAAGTTCAATTTCTGCACATAATCCCAAAGAATTGCCAATGAATCAATTTGTTAAATCATTATTGAAAAGTGTCTTATATTTATGAAACGCCCAAATATTGCTTTTTCTTAATTAATATTATTTGCATAAACTAACCATTCTAAATTCTACTAAAACTTGTTAGTTTTATTGCTAAGAATATTATATAAAAAAACAACTTCGATAAAAAATGTATTTTCTGAAATATTAACACAAAATGGGGTGTCTTA
>JBAMBJ010002441.1:0-29054 GCA_037043495.1 Drosophila recens
ACTCCCGCACATATACCGTGCATAGCATAATGTATTTCTGCAGGGGACCACAGAGCCAATTGAAATTGGTAGACAGTTTGCATATTGTTCTGGCAGTCATATTGAGGTAAGAAGGTACTTCCAAGATAGATATGTAGATATATTCAACATTTGGCATTACCAAATAAGCCTGTTATTTGTGTATTGTAGTCTTGAATTATGCGTAATTAGCACCGAATTATAAGTAAGTGCCTTGTAAGCTTTGACTCATGTACTACGTGTTAAATGTAATTGTATTTTAGTACCAAGTATCAACAAATATGGTCTTTATTAGTAGTGGTAATAGTATAGCTGTAGTATAGACAAAATGTTGGAAAATAATACAGTTTCCAAATGAATAGGATTTTGGTAAAAAATAAGAGAGAAAATTGGCATTTCGCAAGTAAATTATTTAAATCTTGACGAAGGTCTGACACTGTGAAGCTTTTGAAAAAGAATCAATGGGTAAGTATGAAAAAGTAAACGGTTCTGGAAAAAAAAACATAAAAAAACCACTGAAAATTTGACGTTAAGTCGGTTAAGCGTTAACTTAGTTATGAAAAAATTTAAAAATGATAGAAAACAATTAAATGTTTCCAAATGAACAAAATTTTGATGCAGAGTCAATAAAGTATGCAAGCAAAAGAAATTTACTTTTTTAGTTATGACAGTATGAAGTTTATGAATTGTAGATCATTTAGCTCGGTCGCTTATCAAAAACTCAAGGGCTGACCTTAGCTCTTTAAATAGGCTACGATGAATAAACTTTACTAAATGGTCAATAAATTAATCGAATAAAAATACTAATCAACCGCTTCCACGAAAAACGAATTGTCAATTTTTCTATTCATTTGTACACCCCTAATTCATTCCCTAAGATAAATATACTAGTAGTTATATTAAATTATTATAGGAGATGGGGCTGCCCAATTCCAGTTAACATATTTTCCGGAATGCACGAAAAGCTCTCAGTTGGACTATCAATGACAACCAACGTTAATCAGTGATAAATCAAATGAATATTGTTTCAATTAATGAGCCCAATCAACTTGTTTGCGGCGTGGCTTTCGCATTGTATTTTTTTTTTAATATTCATCTCTGATTTCATGAAATGCTTAATTATATGAGAGGCAGACAAATAAACATTCAAATTGTTAATTAGTAGCAATAGTCGAGTCAATTAACCCATCGATCTATTGCCGAATATATCGAAAATTGCCGAAAATTATGTACTTTATTAATATTTATTGACAACTGCTGAATTTTGACTATATTTCAACACACAAAAGTTAAACTGTTTAAGATTAAATTAAGAGGCCAAACCGCTCAAATCTGTTCGGTTATAGAAAAGTTATGAAAGTTTGAGGTTGGTCACACAACTTTAAAAGTTCATTTTTGCATAGCTCTTACAAAAAAAATGGGCATAATCAAGTTAAAAGTGTTTTATTATACTAATTATGACTTAAAAACTTGATTACAAGCTAAAACTTGAGGTTATAGCTTTTGAATTTTTTAAAAACACCCTCTTAATCCATCTAAACAATTATTTATAGATTATTTAGAGGCTAAGCCATAAACATTCCACTTGAGAATCATTTCAGTTTTGGCAAAGTTATGAAAGTTGGTTTGATTCTCTTTTATTGTTTTTTTTAGTATATTGAACTCGATTTACTCTTTAGATTTACATCAGCTTGTTACTAATTAAATTTGATGGATTCGTTTAACTAACAGTTTGTTTTTTGTAAGACTTATTTCTAGTTTTCATTTCTCTAAGAGAAAATATTAAATGTTTTCGGTTATCAGAATGAGATTAATCAACTTACCACACAGAATTTCTCGCTCTTCTTGTTGCATTCCTTGAGATAAAGATGCTCAATCTCCTTGGAATAATTCGTGCACGGAGTGATGGAACCGACGCCCTCATTATATTGGCCACACATGTGGCACTTGAGGCCTTCGACAAGTCCAAAGTTACCGATGCAAAGCAAAATGGCGGCGAGCAGTAGAAGCAACGTCAATAGAGGCATAGATGCACCAGAATGCGCTGAATACGCTGCCCGACTGACCTTAGAGGACTTTTTGTTTCTGGTTGACGTGACATTGATGGCAGCAGCGTCGGCTTTTGTTGGCATTGCTTTCAGGTTAGCGTGCGACATTTTCATATATGAGTTTTGACCTTTGACTCGGACACCAGACACCAGATGCACAGTTTGCACAGTTTCAATGCACGCGCACTCACAAAAATTGCAATTGCGCTTTTTTCTATTTTTCGCTGATTTGTTTCTATTTTGTTTTTGCTTTTTTTTGCTTTGATTTTAGGTCGAGGGTCGTTTGCTTTGTTGTATTTGATTTGATCGTTAGTTTTAGTCTGCGGTTATCTCACAAACTTTTTACTATGGATTTCAAAATTCCTTTTTTGTGCTATTGAATTGTCATCTAAAAAAATATTTTATTTAAATGGGTTTTCGTTACGCTTTAGAAATATTTGTTTGCATTTTGTAATCCCATCTGGCTCGTTTTAATAAGTTTATAAAATTCCCTAGTGAATTCCATAGAAATCAATTAATAATTTAAATACAACAGTTTAATTTACTTATTTAAAAAACGTATTCTTCCTATATTAAAAAATTTCTGAAACCCTTTTTTAAGCTAAATTGTTTTAATATTACGACTCTATGAAGATATAATTTTTTAATAGACAGATTTAAATATTATGTAGCCAACTTGAAACTGCTGAAATGAATTTAAAAACATTTTTGAATGACTTAAATAAATGCCTTAAAGCATTACGATTTTTGCTCAATTGTTCAAATATACTCGACCAACATTGAATAATTATAATCCATTTCCACGTACGCCTTAGACCCCACAAAACAAATTTGGAAAATTTATAGAAATATTATTTTTCAATTTTGATCTAATTTATAGAACATTTTTATTTGGCTCTTGTTCAAATACATACGCATACAAAAATATATGCTTGAATTTAAATCTCTCGCATAATCATATTATCAATTTTCGTTTATGATGTGTAAAATATTAAAATTTAAATAAGAGAGTTTTTATTTTAGAGTTCAAACAGTAAAACCTCATTTGCTCACTATTAGACCACAAATCACACAAAAGTTGAAAATATTCCTAATAAATGTAGTTCAGTAAATCTCTAAAAATGTTGAACATTTAATGGGTAACACTGCAATTTACCAACTCACGACCAGATCAACCGTGTTCAAAAAAAGAATTTCCAGAATACAAAAAAAAAGGTGAACTTAAATTGGTTTTGTTGTTACTTAAATTGTTTGCATGGCGATGTATGGGTGTGCGAACACATATGAGTGTGTGAGTGTGTGTGTGTGACGTGAACCGTTGAGAATTTCCACGAAATTTCACAATTTGGCGGAGAACACTTTGAAAACAGCCTGAAATTGTAAGCCTTTGTAAGACTTTGTGTATGCTTTTTTGTTGCCTACTTTTGGGCTTTGATTTGATGCGGCAGTCGGCAAAAAAAAAAGTGGGCCGGTGGGGCAGGTGGGCCAAGTGTGGCAGCTGAGGTAGGTGATTAAGTTCTTTTTTGTTTTGCTCTTGCTCAGTCCAAAAGTGGCCACGTTTTCAACTGCCGCTCTGTTTAAATTTCAGACAAATATCACGTATACGCAGCGTTGCTGCAACCCACCCACTGTTCTAGCAACTGCAACGGCAGCGACTGCTGCAGCCAATTAACAATTTTTTTTAATTAAATGAACGAAACGATGGCGCCATCGTTATGTCCATGAATGGCTGATTGTTGTCGGCATGACAAGCACCCTCTCCCAACATCAAAGTCGGGCATAATTAACACAAGAGCACAGATCTTGGAACGAGAAACGATTTTAGTATGCTGCACAGTTTATCACAGTTCATTAATCTCTGTTTGCTTAGCCAATGTAAACATCACTGCATATTTCTCATCACTTTGGGGACCCACACAAATAATTTCTATGTTTTTTCTTTGCTAGATTCGTCCGCTTCGAGCGCTTAAAGCGTGCGTCGCGTTTGAACTGAAATCGTCGACTGCAGCAACAAAATGGTCCACGAACAGAGCCATGCCACATGCCACATGCTACGTGCTACGTGCTACTTGCTGTGTGATACGGACACTTGAGTGTTCGCTCGCACTCACTCGTATATTCGTGTATTCGGCAGCCGAAGTCTGAGTATCTGAGTATCTCTGTGATTGAGTATTGTGTGCCAGAACTGTTGATCGCACTTTGATTTATTAAAGTGCAGCAAAATTGTTACTTGCAACCCTTTTAGAAGAGGTCGACACTTGAGGTGCACTCAATTTGGCAATCTGCTTAGCATGTTGTACATTTTAATTATGAGCACATAGTTATGCTAAACATGTCTCTTAATCGTATTTTAACCTTTTTTCTTTATATTTTAAGTGAAGAAATTTTGTTACTTAAGCTTATTTGTACACATCAGTCATAGCAAATGTTAACTCTTTATTTAATTCACATTATCATCTGATTGCTTGTGACCATGAAAATGGTTATAATGTTGACAAACAGTCTGCAAATGTTGCCAATGAAATAGAGCATGTTGCGCTACCATGCTTACATGTTATCAAACTGTAAGCTAACAGCTGGCGTATAACCAACATGTTGCGTGTTGCATTTCAAACGCTGAACATGTTGCGATGGAACAATTTGCTATAAAAACTGTGTATATGAAGCTAATGCACGCACCGCGGGTTGGGGTACTGGCTTACAGTTTGAGAGCCTTTGCAATTACAAATTTATCAACCTAGATCAAAGTTCTCAAAAGTTCTTTCAATATATAATAATGATAATTCCCCTTGCATATTGCCAAAATGAAGTTATAATAGCTTTGTGAAATTTAAAGGTGTAAATATAATTAGTACTAAAAAAAAGTTTCCAATTTGACAAGAAAGTCAGCACTATAAGTTTGTTACCATTTGAAGAGATAACGTTGAAATTGACGTAAATATTACTTAGTATAATAATAATTTCGTATTATACAATAAATATTGATAGACAATACATGACAAAAGGGGCGATAAGGAATAGTTGTTTTAAACAATTGAAAATAAGTGTGTTCTCAATGCACTTCAAACCGCTGAAAAGTAAATCCTATTGCTAATTGTAAATCTGTAATTATAAAACTGTTATTTATGAAAACCGGACGACAGCAATTACACAGTGGCGATAACAATACCACAAAGGGATTAACTCGAAGACATTGCTAAAGTGATTCATTTTATTTGCGGATCTATGCAAATTGTGCTTGTTTCCTTTCTATCCAGTCAATATAGTTGGCCACCTTGCAAAACACGCCAGGATAAGGCGCCGCAGCACAAGGTTTGATGCTCCACGAGACAATGCCCACCTGCTGGCCGTCAAACAAGAGGGGACCGCCGGAGTCACAGGTGCATTGCCCCTTGCCGCCCTCATCGACGCCGCCGCAAATGTGATAACGCGGATTGGCGCGTCCTTTATGACGTGCTGTACACTCTTCATCGGAATAGATCTTCAGCGAAACCTGCTGCAATGTTGTCTGTATTGTACCATCCGTCTAGACATTAAAGAACAGGATTAGTATAAATTAACTTTGACTTCTTCACAAATACCAACCGCATTCAAGCCCCAACCAATGAGTTCACCTTCACCGCCACTTTCCAGCTGGGGTGTGGCGAAGTTCAGTGCTGGCAACTTAACAGGAGCAACAGTTTTGTAATCGAACTCAAATGGCGTTGCCACCTGGAGCAACGAAATATCGTTGGCATGGTTAAGTGATGGATTGTATGGATTGTAGAGCTCGTGCAGAATAATTCGCTTGACTGCAACAACATTGGGTCCCTTGGCGCTGATGTCAGTCACGCCATACTGCACGGTGAGTAGGGAGGGGGCGAGTCCGTAAGTACAATGAGCTGCGGTCAGCACAAATGAATTTGAAATGATTGAACCGCCACAGGCATGGTCACCTCTTACACCACGCAACGAAACCTGTGCAATGAAAAGTTGGGATACAGATTTAAAATAAAAACTAACGACTGTTGAAACTAACTGCTAAATGCTCCAATTGAGTATTGAGTATCCACCTCATTGCAGTTTCCCCACGTCAACTCACCACAAAGGGATAATTCTCCACACACGCATCTGTGCCATTCACCACCCGACCGATTGGAGGTGCAGCATAAACGCCGACGCTGGCAATCGCCAGAATTATTAACAGCGAGGTGCTTAGATTTCCCGTTACGCGTAACATGTCTGCATTAACTCTGATCTGTTGGCTTCTTTAGCTTGTGCCTTTTATAGCCAAGTCTTCGCAGACAGCCTTAAGTCCGATGCGATATCGCTTATATTTATGAGATGCGATAGGTCGCCAGTTACTGTTAAAAGTCCAATCCAGCAACCCACTCAGATTTGCACTAGTATTTACAATTTATATGCAATGATAAGACATTTAGGTCTTATCACAATTAATTAATTGCAAGCACTTGAACATTTCAATGGAATGACAGATAAAATTGGTCGAGATGACACCTCTATAGCGCCTCTATAACGCAATCACCTTTTCAATTAAGTGTAGACCAGTGGTGTCCAGACTCACACAATCAAATATTGCGCTTGCAGCAAAACACGAAGTACACTTCAAACTGTCGCATCCTTACGGCAAAGCATCAGTTTGTTGAGTGTATGATAAAAGTTTAGTGGTGTACGGCCGCCTCTCTCATTGCACGAATATCAGCGACTGAACACAAGTATTCTCTCTCTCTCTCTCTATACGCGGCTTCGACGCCGGCAAAATTATGAGCTTCTATCCCATGCAGCATTATCAAAATTAGTCCGTTAAAAAAGCCATATTTGAATAATTAATAAAATGTGGTACTGTTTTTTAGCAAACTTTTATTTTATTTATAAATTGGAATGGAAAGAAGGTAGAAATAAAATAACAGAATGCTATAAAACACATACAAATTTTTATATTATTTCTTCAAAACTTAGTTATTCAAATCTGGCTTTTTTTAACGGTCACAGTTGGCAACACTGATCCCATGGGCTATGCTTTTGGCATATTGGACTGCTGCTTTAAAACTATTCAGATTTGCAGAAAAAACAAGTGGGAAAGGCTATAGTCGAGTTCCCGACTATGGGAGACCCGTTACTTATTTAAATAAACTTAAAGTATTTTTTATTGCATGCTTTTAGGCACGTACATTGCCTAAAAACTTTAGAAAGGTGGAAATGGCTGTTTTTTTTTTTTTTTTTTTTTTGTTGAAAGCCATTTTCACCTTTCTATTTGACCGATCTTGCTACAATTTAGAATGATGATTGGTAATAATAATAAATAAAGGTTATTAATAAAAAAATTCCTGAATCTTGAAAACTGTTCGCTTGGTGGCTTTCTGCGATTTACGAAGGTGTCTCTGAGATCTAGGCCCTCACACGGACGGACAGACGGACATGGCTATATCGACTCGGCTGTTGATGCTGATCAAGAATATACACTTTACAAGGTCGGAGATGTTTCTTTCACCTCATTACATACATTGCAACGAATACAATACCCCTTTTATTTATTTTTTAAGTACGGGTACAAAAAACAGGTGGACTATTGTATTGTATATCATCATCATCCGTTAGGTGCTTGGTAAACTATTTGCATAGTTCACCGTATAATTGGTAGAACTGCTAATGATTTTGTGGTCTGCTTTCGTCACTAGCGAGGGGGTACCGTCCACAGTGATAAGCATTATTCTATAAGTGCATCCAAAACTGTTCCAGGCCTGTTCCAACTGTATGGTGATTTATGAGATTAAACGATAGCGATAACACAATGGCGATAACGATATTTTAAAATGCGCCTTATGACGAGGCGGTTAATTTTATTTGCGGATCTACGCCAATATTATTTGTTTCTTTTGAATCCAGTCTATGTAGTTGGCGACTTTGCAGTAAACGCCAGGATACGGCGCCACAGTGCAGGGCTTGATGCTCCACGAGACAATGCCGACCTGCTGGCCGTCAAACAAGAGGGGACCGCCGGAATCTCCGCTGCATTGCCCCTTGCCGCCCTCATCGACGCCGCCGCAAATGTGATAACGCGGATCGGTGGCTCCCCTATGACGTGCTGTACACTCCTCGTCGGAATAGATCTTCAGCGGAACCTGCTGCAGTGTTGTCTGTATCTTACCGCCCGTCTAGATAACAGAGAATAAGATTAGTAAAGTTAAATCCTTTGATTCGTTGAGGAAAATACCAACCGCATTCAAGCCCCAACCAATGAGTTCACCTTCACCACCACTTTCCAGCTGTGGTGTGGCAAAGTTCAGGTCTGGCAACGGCACAGGAGCAACAGTTTTGTAATCAAACTCAAATGGCGTTGCCACCTGGAGCAAGGAAATGTCATTGGCATAGTTGTTAAATGGATTGTAGTTCTCGTGCTGAATAATTCGCTTGACTGCAACGACATTGGGTCCCTTGGCGCTGATGTCGGTCACGCCATACTGCACGGAGAGTTGGGAAGCTTTGCGTCCATCCGTACAGTGGGCTGCCGTCAACACAAACTGTTGTGAAATGATGGAACCGCCGCATGAATGTGAACCAGATGAACCACGCAATGAAATCTGCCAAAAGATAAATTGAGTATTCCACCTCATTACAGTCTCTCCACCTCAACTCACCACAAAGGGATAATTCTCCACACTCGCATCTGTGCCGTTCACCACTCGACCCATTGGAGGTGCAGCATAAACTCCGGCGCTGGCAATCGCCAGAATTATTAACAGCGAGGTGCTTAGATTTCCCGTTACGCGTAACATGTCTGCGTTAACTCTGAACTGTCGGCGTCTTTAATTTGCGCCTTTTATAGCCGAGACGCATGCTGCCTTGACTTCCCAGCGATATGGCTAATATTTATGGCCTGCGATAGGTCGGCAATAAACGTTAAAGTCTAATCCAGCTCTTTCAGATTTTCAATATTTACAATTTAAAGGCTATGATAAGACATTTAGGTTTTTTCGCAATTGGCTAATTTCAAGCATTTGAACATTTTTAAACAATGACCGATAAATTTGGTCGCGATCTTCACTTATCTGTAAGCAATAATTCAAATCAAAAAGTTTTAGATCTTCAATTCTGGAATGCAAAACTGTAAGTTTTTTTAACACAGTCAAGAAAACACTTTCTTTTCATCTATTAGCAAAAAAGTTTTAATATATTTTATATATTTATGTAAATCTTCAGACTAAACAGCATTTATTAAATTAATCACAATGCATAAAAATAAATAAAAGTGTGGTCTGATATCCAGGTGAAAAAGTGGAAATGCTGGAATGTGAGACTGTGTAAAAACGTTGTTTTAAAATCCACAAATCATAGCGAGCGTGTTAACAAAACAAATTCTGATCAATTTACTTAATTCTAGGCTACTTGACTAGGCGATGCTCTTTTTGGGGCATCGGTCTACAAAAATACTCTAACAACTGCGCTGTGGGCGCCATCAACTTTCTATTCTACTGTATACTACAGCTGCGTACCGTGGGCAGCTTTTGCTCCTCCTCATCCAAATTCTTGGCGCTCAAAATGCTTTTAATGCTCTCGGCCTCCTTGATCCAGAACTCCAGCTAAAAATATAGTACGGCAATTGGTTTTAAAATATAAAAATGCAGCAGTTCAATTGCATTTGTTGGTCACACCTGTTGTAGCAACAAATTGCGACGATCTCCCTTTGGTTCATTGTTTACAAACGGCACCAGAATGCCCAGTGCAGAGGTATAAGACTCTAAGGCTGCATCCAGCTTCCGTTCGTATAGATATAGCTCGCCTTGTCGCCCGATTTCCAGGCCTGTCTTCAAGGACGGACTCGAACTCGATAGCGCATCTGAAAAACATTAGTTTTAGTTAATAAATATTAATTAATTAACTAAAAACTAGTCGGCGGTGCTACAGTCGAGCGGTACTCGACTGTCGGAGACCCCGTACTTATTATAAAGATATCTCAAACAACAAAAAGATTTGCATACTAAGACTTAATTTGGACTGATCGTTCCTATGGCAGCTATATGATATAGTAATCCGATATTAATCAAATTTGGTCAGTATGTATGGGACCATCTTTTATGCATAATCTGTCAGTTTAATGTAGTTATCTCAAACAACAAAAAAGATTTTCATACTAAGACTTGATTTTCGACTGGTTGTTCCTATGGCAGCTATATGATATAGTAATCCGATTTCAATCAAATTTGGTCAGTATGTATGGGACCATCTTTTATGTATATTCTGTCAGTTTGGTTGAAATATCTCAAACAGCAAAAAAAGTTTTCCATACTAAGACTTGATTATCAACTGATTGTTCCTATGGGAGCTATATGATATAGTGGTCCGATCCAAAATCTAAAACAAACTCGATCTGCTCCCAACATAGACGAACCTACATATCAAGTTTGGAGTCTCTAGCTCTTATAGTCTCAGAGATCTAGGCGCTCTTACAGACGGACGGACGGACAGACGGACATGGCTATATCGACTCGGCTGTTGATGCTGATTAAGAATATATATACTTTATGGGGTCTGCCACGCCTCCTTCTGCCTGTTACGCACATTTTTTTGTGACAAAGTTAATAGACCCCTTTACTTTTTTAAAGTACGGGGTCTAACAATATAAAAAAAGCAATAACAAATTATTAATAGTATTGATAAATAATTCTTGCAGAGTGTTAAGAAATTAAATAGCTTCTGAGAATTATTAAATAGAAATAAATAAATTAATATACTGGAGGGTTACAGTTGTAAAATAGGAAAAAAAAAAAAGATATAAAACTTCATCTAAACTGTTTCAAGTAAGGTTTCATACAAAGCTGCTTATATCGCGCATCCGGCTCAAGCATTTCCATCATGCGCGAGCTGCTTGGTTGACTACTATCAGCAGCGGATTCTGGGCCAGCTTTCTCAGCTGGCTGCTGACTGGTTGTGGTTGTGGATGGCAGTGCTGACTTTTGATTCTGATTCTGATTGCGTTGCGCCAACAGTTTGTACTCATCCTCAATGATGACATTTTTGATCTCCTCGGCACGTTTCATGTACGCCAAGGCACGATTGCGCAGTGCTTGCCGTCGCGTGGCATCCGATTCCTCGGTGATCAGCGGCACAAAATACTGCAATGCGCTGCAATACAAATAATATGCCTCTTTGCAGTTGTGCTTCTCATCATGCTCAATCGCCTGAGTGACCAAATCAATGGCCTTCTTCAGTGTCTGCTCCGAGGGAAAGGTTTTGAGATCTAAAAACGGATGTGCAAAGAAATCCTCAAAGGAGATGCGCTCCGCCGGCTCATGGGCCAGTAGGCGACGCAACAAATCGTGGCACTCGTTGCTGATCCGTGCATTTGGTGGCAGTACAATTGGTTCGGCTTTTCGTATGCGCAACAGCAACTCCTCAATGGTCCGCGAACTGTACGGCGCCTTGCCGAACAGACATTCGTACAGAATGACGCCAACGCTCCAGAGATCGGCCTTGGCATCGTACTGATGCTTGCGCACTATTTCCGGCGCCATGTAGAGCGGAGATCCCTTCAGCTGTTCATTCAATTCGCCCAGTTTTAGATGTTGCGCAAAGCTATACAAACAATCAAGAGTATTAAATGATGATCAAATGATTTCTATACTTTTTGCATACCCAAAGTCTGCAACCTTTAGAGAGACATTGTTGGCGCCGCGTGTCAACAGCAGATTCTGCGGCTTGAGATCGAAATGTGAAATGTCATTGGCTCTCATGTATTGCACGGCAGCCGCCAATTGGCGCAGAAAGTAACGGCACGTTGTCTCTGGCAGCGCCTTCTTGGTGCGTATAAAGGCTGATAAATTGCCCGCGTTACAGTACTCCAATACAATATAAATGTTCCTGCAAGAAGTCAAAAAATAAGTCGACTAGCAGCAGTGTTGCCAACTCTTCGGGACATGAAAAAGCCAAAATAGCCTTTGAAAAAAGCTAAAAATAGCTAAAAGCAATTTGTTGATAGCTAAAAAAAAACGCTAGAGTAAAGAAACGATATTTTTATTGATTTAATCCACTATTTCTGGAATATTTTGATGCAAAAAACTTCTTCAAAGAATTCTAGGAGTGAATGCAAACAAAAAATTTAAAAATGTTTTTGCTAATATTTTTTATGACTTTTTAAATACAAATTAAATACAAAAAGTGGCTCTTCAGCAATTTTCAAAAAATCATCAAAAATACTAGCGAAGTTAATTTTTCAAATTTTTTACAATCACTTAGAATTGTTTTAAAAAATTTTTGCATCAAGTTAGAATTGTTTTACAAAATTTTTGCATCAAAATATTTTTTGGTTTGGACCGAGGAAAAAAGTTAAAAGATACTCTTTTACAACAAAATTGAAAATTATACATGGATACTTAATGGGTTAAGGAAATTTTCGCATCATTCAAACGGAATTTAAATGAATAGATGATTGAATTAAGATATCTGCATCAAATCTTTTTATTATACAAAAATTTGACAAAGTTAGGGGGTATTAAGACATTAGTGGACCACTGTATATACTATATTTTATGCATTTTCACCGATCGATTCATAAATTGTGACTAGATTCAATTGATTTCATAGTTAAAAACGATAAAATTTAATGCTCTTTTGGCTTATCGATGTTATTGTGCCATTCAAGTGCCATCGTAAAGCATAAAAATACATGAAATTTCCAGATGTTTTCAAAAAGCTAAAATTATTTTTGAAGTAGCTAAAATTCCCGCTACCCGCTGTTTTACAATTTATCCCGCATTTAGCAGTTGCAACCAACTAAATCTGTCGGGAAAATAGCTAAATTGGCAACACTGCCTAGCAGATACCCTGCAATTGCCACTCACTTGTCATCCCAGAAGAAATCCTGCAGCGTCACAATGTACTTGTGTTTGAGGTCACGCAAGAGGCGTATTTCCGTAATTAGATTATCGCGCGAGCTTTGTGATAGTGTGGACATTTCCACGTACTTGATAGCATGGTAAGTGCGTTGCTTCTGTAAGAAATTACGAATACATGTTATAAAAGTAGAACAATAAATTTATTTGTTGTCTTACTTTATGACGCGCCTTGTAAACAGATGCATAACTGCCCGATCCAAGCTTCTCGAGTATTTCATAATCAGTTATACGCGGCAGTGACATGTTTGAACCACTAAATAACCATTTATAAACAAAAATATTATTGAAATTTACGTTGACAACAACAAAAATTCTAGGCAATTTTTGATAAACAAACCATCATAGAGTAGTGTTGGGTTGCGCATGAGTGAGTGAACAAAAGGAGTTGCTCCCTTCAGGGAGCAAGTGAACATGTTCCTTTCAAATTGCTCTTTTAGTTGCAAGGTGGCAACCATCAGGCTCAATCTGGAAATAAATATCGATAGAAAATTGGTCCCATGTCATTTCTCTAATAAAATTAATTAATTTTAAAAAATTATTAAAAAAAATTTACTTACAAATTGAATATAGCAAGAACGTAAGAAGTTTAGTATATTCATAAGGTAAATTTTAAAATTGGTTTGGGGAACTTCAGCCTTTGCGTAGTGAAGAAATTAACAAATTAGTAAAATATTCTAAAAAAAAATTATAAAAATGAAAAAAAATATAAGAAATCCTCCTGTGAAAGTTTCAAAGCTCTAGCTTCAATATTTATTAAGAAAAAAATAAAATGTTCGTATTTAAATTTTTTCCTGAAAAGAGTTAAATTCGGTCAAATTTGAACCGTTGCCAAGGCTGCCACCTTTTTTTTTTTGGAGCAACTGAACAAGTGAGCGGTCTGAGTGAGTTGACTCACCTAGAAAAAATGAGCAAGTGATAAATAACCATAAATAACTCTTTTTAAAAAATGATTTATTTTTTGTTTTTAATTAATTTTTAATCTAGAATTTTGACTTTTCGCAGCCATTTTCTTTTACAATCATTTTTGTTATATTTTTGTGATTTTTTTAAACACTGAAAACATCGATGGAGGGAAGAAACATCGATGTTTCTTTACATCTAATTCACACTCAAAACAAACAAAAATAAAAACCCAATAAGCACATTAATATTATCTAGGACTTTTTTTATTTGTATTCATTGATTTCAATCTCATTGCCAAACTAAAGAATTGCTTACAAAAAAAAGATTTTTTAATGCGCGCCTGACACTTTAAATTTTTAATCGATTGCCGCCACATTGTCTCACTTGTTGCTAAACAGTTGTGCCACCGTGGAGTAAACACAAATGCAACGCTGTGCCAGTGAATGATGGGCAGCACTTTTGTGATTCAGTGTGTTTGTTGTTGATGCGTAGCTCAGCAACTGAATTTCTTTTTATTAAAAGGTAAATAAATACATATAGCTATATAAATGAGCATAACTTAATGTTGAAGGGCTTAAAGTGATGCAGCGACAAAGCATTGGCTTGCGACAAAACAATCAACTGTTGAACCAAACAAACCTTGTGTGTGTTTAAGCTGAGCTTGAGTTCGTTCAATTTGCTGATTGACACACCCAAAATAACAAATTAAGCAAGACACGCCCGTTAACAAGTATATGAAAACTGTGAATTAGAACCACAATATTTTATGTTATTGCAGTTATTCTGGACAAGTGAAAGTGCCTTATACAGTATCCCCAAACAAGTGACGTCACTTCAAAGGCTTCATGATGAATTACGGCCGAAAGACGCCCTCCACCTATCGGTCGAATCCCTCCGTGTATTCCCATGCAACGGGACGGTGAGTTATACAATTATCAACAGGTACATGTATTAACATGTGTTTGTGTGTGTGCTTACAGATCCTCGACAAATTTACATTCGAAAATGTCGCGCTCGACACGCTCCGTGCGAATTCCATGGTACCAGAGGCCTCTGCTCAAAAACAATCAGTATATTGATATACAGAAAGGTGCCATGCTCATAGGATTGTTTGCTGTCGTAAGTTTAATATTGTGAAGCACTTACACTCAGTGAAATAAGTATATGTGGATAAAGTTATTCCATGAAAATATACTTAAAAAAAGACGATGCAGATTTCTGAAAACAATCAGGCCTGTTCCGAATTTCGAACGTTTTCATAAAGTAAAAACGAAACGAAGACGAACGTTTTACAATTTGCTGTTCCCAATTCCGATCAAAATGGGCTTGTTTTTACTTTTTGAACTCGGTTTCGAAAACGTTTCGAAAATTTATTTAAATGGCATTTACTTTTAAATCCGGTGAATCTTATAGCGCACGTTTTAAAAACTACAATTGTTGTAGATTTTTGGAATTCGGAACATCAATCATTTCGTTTTGTGGCAAATCGATATGTTTTCGGAATTTGGAACAGACCCGAATGTTATTATTTAAATTCCCTTTGAATGATACAAAAATTTCTTTAACCCATTAAGTACCCATAGAAAATTTAGAATTTTTGTAAAAATGTTTTTTTTTTTTTCAAAAATCATAAAAAATACTAGCAAAGAGATTTTTGAAAATTTTTCTTTGCAGTCTCTTAGAATTGTTTAAAGAATTTTTAAGCATCAATAAATTTTTTGTTTGAAACCGAAGAAAAAAGTTTAAAAAACACTTCTACAAAAATTCTAAATTTTCCATAGGTACTTTATAAGTTAAAGAAATGTTCGTATCATTCAAACGGAATTTAATACTGCATCAAATCTTTTTTGTTAAAAGTATATTTTTTTTTAATAACTTCATCCACATATACTATTTTTCCCTGAGGAATGTTTTCAACAAAAGAACTGTCTATATCTCCGTTTCTTGCAGTTTCTATCGCTCTTCACCATTGCCACTACCATCTTTGATATATATTGTTATTCAATGGCTGCTCCAGGCTCCACACATTATGGTTACTACATTATATCCTACGAATTTGTTTATGTTGGAAATAAGCATGGTATTTATAACATTTAACATTTAAGGGCCGTTTTTTCAATGTAGATTTTATTTAACATATACACTAGTCGGCATATTTATTTTATATTAAGTACCCATTGAAAATTTTGAATTTTAAAAAACGTGAATTTTAAAACTTTTTTCATCGATTTTTTTCAAAAAAATTTTTGATGCAAAAAATGTTTCAAACAATTCTAATAGTGACTGCAAAATCAATTTTTCAATAATCTATTTGCCATTTTTTTTAAAAATTTTTTGAAAACTGCAAAAAATTACTATTTTAATCCATTTTTCCTACTTTTCATACATAAAGTGCAAATTTTGCAGTTTTCAAAAAATTATAAAAAAAAAACTAGAAAAAAGATTTTTGAAAAATTGTTTTTGCAGTCACTATTTGAATTGTTTGAAGAATTTTTTTGCATTAACAATTTGTTTTAAAAAATTGAGGAAAAAAGTTTTAAAATTCAAAATTTTCAATGGCCAAAATGTACATGAAGTAGGATCAAATTATGAGTAGAATTAATTTTAAATGTTGTCAAAATAAATATGCCGACTAGTGTAGTTTCAAATTCTCCTATCAAACACCTTATTTAGACATTGAAAAAACGGGCCTAAGTTTGTTTTCCTGAAACTAATTAATCTTATTTATAATTAATTCTAGTGCGCAACATGCTGATTGTATTCGCCTTATTCTCACTCATTTTGGCGCTCATCAATTTTGTCACTAGCGTTTTACTGTGCGTCGCTTTGCGCAAGGTAAGATTATTATTTTGGAATCGGCTTGGCCAACATTTCACTTTTATTTCATACTCATGCCTAATAATAAAAAGCAAGAAAAACTTGGAAAACAGAAACGCTTGTTAAGCAGACGGGTAACAAACATTGCATCAAACCAACATCAAAACAATTATATTAAACAAAATTATATATTTTTTAGTTGACCAATTGGCAGTTAGCTGTTTAAAGCAATTTATGCGCTGTTATTAATATTAATTATAATCTAATTAAAACAGGAATACGAACGAAAAGTTATGCCCTGGCTGTGGACATTTGCAATCTTCACCGTTTGGCGCGCTTTGGCACTCATCTTCTTTGCCATTGTTAATGATTTGTACTTTGCCTATAACATCATTATGGTTCTGCTGTGGACCATCTTTTGTCTGTTCTGCATCTATGGTTGGGCCGTTGTCTATTCGCTCTTCCTGGAGCTGGTTGATCTGACAAAGCTGGAGGATCTGGCGCACTTGCGTGTAAGTATATTAAACATTATGAACATCATCATCTTTAGCTGTTTTTCCATTCCAGATGGGCACAATGGCTTCGCTGCATGCATCCACAGCCAACTCGTTGGCTGGCTCGCGTCCGACAACACCCCACAGCACTGTATCGACCATGCCAGTGGGCTAGACAAATGCAATTAGCCACAACGAAAGCCGTCCGTCTAAAGCGCTTTATAATCTGTCTGTAGACATTCCATTTATGATAGCATTTTCACCAGTTTAGTGCCTTAGATGCGTTTCATTCACGTCTAGTACATATCGAAAAAGAAATGTATTTGCAATTTTTTACATGAATCTTTATAGTCTTAAGTGTCATTCCGTCCACCAAACAATGTTACTTATATGTATTTGTCTTTATATACCATTTTTTATAAACACCTGACGTTAAATGTAACTTTATGCATATGTATATTTAAAAGATGATTTATTAAAGTCACACAGATATTGATTGGCTCAATTGTCGCTTAAATTGATTAACTGTATTAAATATTTACAAAGCTGCCACAAACTTCTGCTCGAAATTGAGGCAGTAAAGTCGAATAAAACACCCAAGGCTATTTTATTCCTTATTATTTATTTGATCCCCTTCCAAAGTAGTTCCCATCTAGGGCAAAGGTTTTTTTATAATCCTCAAAATACACCCAGGGAAATAAGTATACATATGTGGGTGAAGTTATTAAAAAAAAATATACTTTTACTAGATCGTTCAAAAAGTCCCCGGACTGACAGTGAAAAAAACATTTTTTTTTTTTTAATCAATTTATTTATTCAATATAGTCTCCGTCTAGCTTAATGCACCTTGTCCAACGGTCTTTCAACATTTCGATGCCTTTTTTGTAGTGGTCTGAAGAAAGTCCCTCAAAATAGGCTTCAGTTTCCCATTCAACTTCTTCATTGGAGTAAAATTTTTATCCCTGGAGCCATATTTTCAAGTTTGAAAACAGATAGTAGTCACTAAGGGCCAGATCTGGGGAATATGGAGGATGAGGAAGCAATTCCCAACTTAATTCTTTGATTTTTTCCATCGTAAAAGCGGCTTTGTGAGATGGTGCATTGTCTTGACGAAAAAGGATTTTTTTCTTTGCCAAATGCGGGCGTTTCTTCTTAATTTCGTCATTCACACAATCAAGCAATGCTGAGTTATATTCTTTGTTGCATTTTTCACCCTTTTTAAGATAGTCGATGTGTATTATACCATGTCCATCCCAAAATACACTGGCAAAAACCTTACCAGCCCATCGACTTGCCTTCACACGCTTCGAACGGCTTTCACCGGCCTCTCGCCACTCAGCTGATGACCGATTGGACTCCGGAATGTAGTGATGGATCCAAGTCTCATCCATGGTGATATATAGACGAAAAATTTCGCTTGGATTTCGGTTAAACATGTCCAAAAAGGACTTGGAATCGGCCACTCGTTTTTCCCTTTGATCAATATCTAGGAAATGCGGCACCCATTTTACATTGAGCTTTTTCATATGCAAATGGTCATGCAAAATCGAAACCGATGACCCAGTCGATATGCCCACAGTCTCAGCAATCTCACGCACTTTGACTCTTCGATCAGTCAAGACGATTTGACGGACTTGTCTGATGATCTCTGGGATAATCACCTCTTTTGGCCTTCCCGAACGCTTCGAGTCTTCGGTGCTCGTACGACCGCGTTTAAAGTTGGAATATCAATCGCAAATAGTTGATTTACCTGGAGCAGAGACCCCGTAATGCTAATCAAGCCATGTCTTTGCTTCTACGGTATTTTTTCCCATCAAAAAACAGTGTTTAATCAAAACACGAAATTCAGCTTTTTCCATTTTTCAAAAAACTCAAAAAGTTGCACAACAATAATATTTCTAACTCGATAGCGAATCTTCCGATTGCGCTCAAATTTTCACTGGAGCCTAGAAATGAACTAGTCAGTCTAAACAAATTTATTTCAAAATTTTAGTGGAGTGGCCTATGTGTCAGTCCGGGGACTTTTTGAACGATCTAGTAACACAAAAGATTTGATGCAGATTTCTTAAAATAATCGGTAAAGATCTAGAAGCAGTAGCAAGTCTCAAAAAAAAAAAAAACGCACACAGAAAAGAGGGCCATTTATGATGAACTTAGGTAAAAATATTTTTCTCCACTAGTTTTTTTTTTATTAAATTTTGAAATTTAGAAATTGTCAATGCAAAATGAGTTTTTGCATCGTTTTTTTTTTGTGAATGTATTTGTATTTCATACAAAACGTGTCATTTTATGGGCTCTTTAGTTCAATTTGCTGACCAAGCACGGTTGCCACTTAAAAATATTTGAATTGAGCCAAAAAGAAACAAAAAATGGACCAAAATTCAAAAAAGGCGCCGAATGTTAATGAACATTTTTCTATTAATAATTAACAGAGCTCTGCAATTAACATTTCAGTATTAAAGCTTAGTACGCAAGCTAACTAAATTTTGCGCGGCGTAAAGTGCTCAATATTTAGCTGTCGACGAGCGTAAGCCCAGTGTTGCCAATGCAACACGGAAAAATAACAAAAAGAGTTGAGTGGTAACACTATGCGTCAGCTGTCACACCAAAACAAACAAAAAAGGCAACAAACCCGAAACTTGTGAAAAATGGATTTTAAAGCAAAAAAGAGAGCATTGGCAGCAACCAATGTTACGATCGCAGCTTTGTTGGCGGCATATTATTTTTTGAAGAAGCAGGAAGAGGAGGAGGCACCATACGCAATAAAATCAACTCAAAGTTGGGTGAATTCCTTACCGAATTTACACCTGTTATTAAGCATCCGCATGGCAAAGAGACGCGGATGAAGTCTGTGGATTGGGATGCCGCATACAAGTTGTTGACTTGCGACATGGCTACACGGCTGCCTGCCGGCAGCTGTACGAATTCTGCACGCGTCGCTTGCGTTACTTTAACGATAAGCGCAATGATCCAATGGCCGATGCGTTGTCAGGTCTCTCGCCTTGGCTGCATTTTGGACAAATATCAGCACAACGTTGCATCCTGGAGGTCAAACGGTTTGGTGCCATGCATAAAGCTTCATCGGATGCCTTTTGTGAGGAGACTATTGTGCGACGGGAGCTGGCCGACAACTTTTGTTACTACAACGAGCACTACGATAGCTTGAAGGGACTACACGGTTGGGAAAATCAAACAGTAGATGCCCATCGCAAGGATAAGCGAAGTCCGTGCTATACACTTGATGAATTGGAGAAGTCGCGCACCTATGACGACCTTTGGAACTCGGCACAACTGCAACTGGTGAAAGAGGGCAAAATGCATGGCTTTCTGTGTATGTATTGGGCCAAAAAGATTCTCGAATGGACGGAGACTCCAGAGAAGGCACTGGAGTATTCCATACTGTTGAACGACAAGTATAGTCTGGATGGCCGTGATCCCAATCGTTATGTGGGCTGCATGTGGTCCATTGGCGGTGTCCACGATCAGGGCTGGAAGGAGCGAGCGATATTCGGAAAGATACGCTTCATGAACTATCAGGGATGTAAGCGCAAGTTTGATGTGAATGCCTTTGTGATGCGATACGGAGGAAAAGTTCACAAAAAACAAGATAATTGAATCTGTATTTAAGTATTATTGTTTGTTGAAAAAAATACATCTCGTTGAAATTTAATGTGCCGCAATTGTCTTTTTATTTACGCACTGTAAAAAATAGTTGAATTAACATCTACTATGGGTCTCACGCTAGGCGTTTAATCCTTTTCAGCAATTTTGGTGAGGTGTTCCTCGATCTCCTTCTCGTCGAGAATACGGAACTGAGGATTTGACTTACTCACAACACCAATCTCAATGCCATTGGGCTTGAAATCAACTGCCAAAACGGTGGACAAGCAGGTAATGGCCAATTGGATGGCCTTCTCCTCGGACAAGTTGTTCTTGTACTTCTTTTCCAAATAGCTGTTGGCTTCAATCATTTTGGCGCCCACAGAGCATGCCCGGAATCCACAGTAATAGCCGGCCGGATCGGTTTTGTAGACGCTGGGACCCAGCTCATCGTCATACGAGATTAGCACCATGCTGCAGCCCAGCGGACGCATCTCAACATTATGTGTGTACACTTCATTGATGTCTGCAATGCGACGGCAAAGCACATCCACGGGCATTTCATAGGCTCTTCCACGCTAGCTTGCAATCGGTTACTGAAATGTAAATATTTTAATACATTTTCAATGTATTTCTAATTCAATAAAACTTACCGCTTCTGTTAAGCGTCTCGGCCACACTCTCCCATGCAGTATTTATCATAACTAAATCAAAATGCTTCTTATCAGTTAAGTCCCATAATATGGGCCTCTTCTTCACCTCGTTTATAAGCAGAATCTTGCCCGCAGTCTCAGAGAGATTTAATCTGCTGCTTTTTGTCGAAGTTCCAGCCATTTTTTTGAAGTTATGTGAGAGAGTGAGATAGATAGATAGCAAAACTCTAAACAGTTTGATGTTTCGCTCGGCCTGTCAGCTGTTTCAAGCAGTGCTGCCCATTCTGTTATTTTACTTAACAGCTCTGTTATTTTATTTAGTCTGCGGACACCCGAGCGTAATGAATGTCAAGTTCTTCTTCTTGATTTTACGCCAGTGTTTTTTTAATATGGAGTTTGGGCTTACGCCAGCCCTTTTTTTGAGTTTGCGTACTATGCTTAAGAGTTAACATTTCAGTATTAAATAAATGTTGGTATTGTTTGCAAATGCAGCCATTTTTTTTTGTGCGCGCAAGTTGCGCGCAAATTTGAAATGGAAAAACGTGCAATTTTCAAAAATTAATTTAAAAAAATCGAGAAACAATTTAAAAAAAAAAACAAAATCCAAAATTAGGTAAAATAATTAACTTTATATAGAAATTGGTTTTGGTGGCAAAATTGAGAAAAATCCAAAAAAAAAAAATAGAGAAATAACAGAAAATTTGAGAAACAACAAACAAATATCAATAATTCGAGAAAAATTCAACAAATTCTCTGACACAAATTTCAAAGCTCTAGCTCAAAAAACAAAAAAATTGACTTTTTCGGCCGAAAAAATTGTTCTCAAAAATTTCAAAACAATTTGGTCCGTTTTTGCCCAGCGCGGACCACTTTTATCCTTGGATCACGCGCGCAGGAGCGAGCGAGATAGCGCGCTTAACAGCAAGAATGATGTTAATGATAATGATGTTATGTTAATGATGGCCGCCGGGCAGCCTTGCCAATTTAGCTATTTTCCCGACAGATTTAGTGGGTTGCAACTGGCAAATAAATTTAAATATAAAAATATGGTAACTGTTTTTTAGCATTATATTATTTTATTTCTCCTTCTTTCCATTCTAGTTCAGAATTAAAATAAAAGCAACGCTGCCGCCGGGCCCCTTACAAGTAAGTGGTTTTAGTTTAAGCCTAGTACCGACGTGAGATAAATTTTTAGCGGCGGAAAATGCTCAATATTTTGCTGTCGACGAGCGTAAAGACAGTGTTGTCAACGCAACACGAAAAAATAACATAAAATGGAATGGCAACTCTATGCGTCAGCAGCGGTTTATTTTAAATATGAGCATGTAGAACTGATTTGCATAAAAAGAGGAGAGAATAAACATTGAAAACTGTATATTAATGTTAATAGAGGAGAAATATGCGATGGCACGCAAGCACAGCGGGTTTTGGGTGCACCCATCGCCTTAGAACTTTTTACGTGGATTCTCCCTCTAAATTAATGAAAAAATATAAATATTGGACCCTTTTCCACCTCGTTAAACAGCAGAATTTTGTCTGCTTTTTCAAAAAGAGTCAATCTGCTGTTTTTTGTTAATTTCCCGGCCATTTCTTTTGACTTATTGTGAGAGAGTGAGATAGATAGATACCGAAACTCCTATCTCGATCTCATAGAAAATTTTCGTGGCGACTGCGCTGCCGCTCACGTACACTCACGTACGACACACTGATACGATTTGCTTCTGTTAACGTCGCTGTTATTCCGCTGTTAGACGTACAAAAATGCACACTAACGCAATGCAAACATATGACTGTGTTGGTGCCGACCACTGCTCTAAACAAATCGATGTTTCGCTGGGCTTCACAGCTGTTTCAAACAGTGCTGGATAACGCCCGTTCCTTATCTGGAAACTCCGTTTTTAGTCTCAGTTTAAGCCTAGTACCGACGTGAGATAAATTTTTAGCGGCGGAAAATGCACAATATTTAGCTGTCGACGAGCGTAAAGCCAGAGTTGCCAATGCAGCACGGAAAAATAACATAAAATGGAATGGTAACTCTATGCGTCAGCAGCGGTTTATTTTAAATATGAACATGCAGAACTGATTTGCAAAAAAGAGGAGAGAATAGGCAATGAAAAATTTATATTAATATTAATAGAGGAGAAATATGCGATGAAACGCAAGCACAGCGGGTATTTGGTGCACCTATCGCTTTTGAACTTTTTACGTGGATTCTCCCTCTAAATTAATGAACAAATACAAATATCGGCCTCTTCTCCACCTCATTAATTAGCAGAATTTTGTCTGCTGTCTCGAAAAGATCCAATCTGCTGTTTTTTGTTAATTTCACCGCCATTTCTTTTGACTTATTGTGAGAGAGTGAGATAGATAGATACCGAAATATTTAAGAAATATATTTTTCGCTTGGCTTGACAGCTGTTTCAAACAGTGCTGGATAACGCCCGTTCCTTATCTGGCAACTCCGTTTTTAGTTGACGTGCGGACCGACAAGCGGAGATAAATGTCGTCTTCTTCTTATTCACCTTACGCCAGCGTTTTTTTTATATGGAGTTTGACCTTACGCTAGGCCTTTTTTCTGACGTCGGTACTAGGCTTGAGTTGACGTGCGGACCGACAAGCGGAGATAAATGTCGTCTTCTTCTTATTCACCTTACGCCAGCGTTTTTTTATATGGAGTTTGACCTTACGCTAGGCCTTTTTTCTGACGTCGGTACTAGGCTTTAGTAGAAAAAGTGCCATTGCGCCAACAGGACAAAATAGAGCCAGTTTTGGCGCAAAAACGCCAATTGTGGCAACCGTGTGACCAAGTTCAATCGTTCATTTTTCAGTCGTGAACTAAATCATTCATTTAGTTCAGTTGAAACACTGCAACGACACAATAAACAAAACAATTAGGCTTTGAATAAACACCCCAAATTATGAGCGACGCACATGAAATTGGGTTAAATGAAAGCATACCAACTACGTAAATGGTAAATAAATTCATTTATAAAGTGTAAATGTAAAAAACAGGGTATCAAAATCAAATATGCGTCCGTTTGTTGATAATATTTTAAAATTCGTTTACCAGGAAAGGCAAAATGTTTTTTATGCCTTTCTTTAATTATGCAAAAACTAATTGGATCCAAATACAGTTATAACCCAAATACGATAAATATCTAATAATTATAGTAATAGTTTCCCCACTTACTGGTCAAGGTAATTAGAGAACGATTATGTTATTGCTATGTTACGGTTACGTTATTTTAATATTTTTGATACAATTTTTAAAAGCTTAAATATATCTTTTATTTTATGTGAAATAATGTATTTGAATTATTCAATTAACTATTCTCTTTAAGCAAACCTTTTTTCTATGATAACCAATTAACAGTCATTTATAATTTAATATCAAAAGTATTGTAAAATAAAATTAAAGCGTACCGAGTACGTTTTAATTTCTGAACATGCTTACAATATGCGTACTACGTATGTATGTATGTATGTATGTGCATATAAATATGTATGTACGTATGAATGTACGTTTGCCTTTGTTTCGTTCACTTGGCAACGCAGTTGTTGTAAATTGAATAAATCTTGCATCCTGATGGATGCGCATTTGAAGAGTTTGCCTTCCTGCTCTTTGCCAATTATTCGTATTCGCTCACACAGCTGTCGATCACCCGAACGGTAAATGTTACTGAAATGCGTATCGTGCACCTGTCCAAGTTGAATGCCCCTAGCGTCGCCAGAAAAACATATGTTTGTATGAAAATACATACGTATGAACGTACATACATATGTATGTATGTACTAAAAACTTCTATTTCTGTGTGGCCCGACGTGTTAATCAACGCTGTTTTAATTTTTGTCTCTACTACTGTTCGATTCTACGCAGTGCTTTAGTAGCTTTGACTTCGGACGGTTGCTGCGCATTTCCATTGGGACTGCGATGTACCTTGCCGGTCATACATACATACACCAGGCATACGGATATCATGATGAATAAAATGCAATGCCAACCTCCTCCACTCCGCACTGATGTAATGACGCTAACGCTTGGCTGCCTCTGCCTGCTGTTGTTTTTGTGCGTGGGGCGCGTCGTTCACCTCAGTAAAACACCCCCACAAGCTGCGGCTGCGACGCAGGTTCGCAGACACACATATTTACATGCATATGTATATGTCATATACATTGTATGTTTGAACACATACATTTACAAATTTATTCATTTGATTGCCTCAGTTTGTGTGATTTGAGTTATGTTGTTGCTCTCACTGGCTGTTATCTCTGAGGGCAAGCAACTTTTTCACCACGGTCGGTCGGTCGGTCGGTCGCTTGCTGCTCTGTTGGTGACTAATTGTTGTTATTGCTAAATGTCTGACTTTACTCAATTCAACAGTGTTTTGTTTTGTTTCTGTGCGATCCAAAACTGTCGAAATCAAGTGCTTCTCTTTTCCCCAGCTCTCTCATTCTCTTTCTTCAACGCACCAACACTAGTGTTGGTTGGTACACGGCCTCAGCTGTTGTTGCTTAAGTGCAAACATACTTATTTATAAATGCATATGGAGATGAATATGTATGTAGTTGTGAATGTACAATGTACATATATTTGTGCACACGAGTGCATAAAACAGGAAATAATTTTTGGTTTTCTAAAAAAGTGCTGCTATCTGCTCTGGAGTCTTTCGCACTTTAGTATGTATGTACATATGTATGTACACATTGTGTACATTTATCTGTCTGTATATGTACATATGTATGTGTATTGATGTCCTTAATGCTTTTGGCTTGTTTTTAAAGCTTTGAACAAATTATTATGCTTGTTGCTTGTACGTAGATATTGTTTGTTTTTTCTACTTCTCATAATATTATTAAGCTGTTAACCTTGTTCAAGCTTCGTGAGTGTGCGAGTGTCAACAACTTTACAAAGTTCGTTAACATGGACACACATACATACATACATATGTACCCACAAGCACTTATGTACATATGCATGTTCATATTTCAATTTATTTGTATTTACATACCACAAAGTCTGCCTCAAGGTTAAGAGTACATACATGTACATATGTATGTCTGTATGTACGAGTATCAATCTTAATTATATGTGTATTTACAAACATACATATATTTGTGTGTTATTTGTAAATTAATAAAAAATAATATTTATATTTAACTAGTGTGTACATTTCTTCAGTTGTTTAACATTTTAAACATTTAATTCATCCGTTGCATTGAGTTGATGACCACCGAGCAGAAATGAATTCTCACTCTGAGTTGCATAGAGGAGAAACCAAAATAACAAATTGCAGACAACAAAAATGTTAACCTGTCTAGCGAAACTCACCACACCATCGTGATGGGAGCAATAAATACAATATGTATGCATGTCCGAAGCAAAAATCGAAAATTCAAGTATTAAGACGTATTTTATGCTGGTTAACCTATAGTTTTTTTAGTATTGGTTCATACACACATATGCGTACGTGTGAGTGTGTAAATAACGTAGATATTGAAATTAATAACATTTTTTTATAAAAGTGCGCAGTTTGCATTGATGACGCAGCAACAAAAACACAATGGCAAAGCCAATAGCATGACAATAACAGCGACTGCTCTCAATCTCAAATGGCTCTCTCTCTGTCACTCTCTCGCACAGTTTACGTGTGACTACAATATGGCGTCGTTGAAATTGTGTCGTCGCCTCATTTAAACAGCAACAATCTGAATGTAAATAAATGTTAGTTTGTAAAGTGCACAGTATGATTTATATTTTAACATTTGGGAATAATGTAAAAGTAACAGTTCCGTCATAAAACGACGTAAAATGTGTTCTCTATAATTCATTCCCTTAGGCCTTGCATTGGTCTTTAAAAAGAGTATGTATGTGTGCGAGTTTAAATGTATGTACATTCATACCTCCCATATGCGTGTGTGTGTGTGTAAAAACCTGTGACTTATCGCAATGTTTCTTTTTTTTTTTTTTAATATTTATGAAACCATTTGTACATCGTAATGTACAAAATAGTAGACGTATGTATGTATGTACATATGTGTAAATACAGAATAACAGTGGCGGGTTTAATAAAGACATTAGCATTTACGCTTGTATATAATATTATTCAAAAAAGAAATGAAAAGTATTTTGCTAGCTACCTTAAAATAACTTATCACTGTTAAATTTTTGCTCATCTCTATTATACTAAAGTACAACATGACTCTCTTTTGCTCTCTTATTGTCTATTTTATGAACTTTGCTCTCATTTTAATGCTGTCAATCTGCTTTTTTACAATTAGAACTAACATACCACATATTATAAATTGCTATTTTATCACTAATGTCTATTAAATACAACATAAATTCATATTAAAGTACATATGCATGTATATCCATGTACAGAATATTTCCTACTTTTCTGTTTTTCACCACTGCTAGCTTAGTTCTCTCTAGTTTGCACACGTACTGTTGTGCTCTCACTTCCGTCTACATATGTACATATGTACGCACATCTTATGTGCTATTTTTTTAATGCTAAGCTATCTGTTTCACACTCTGTTAGTCCGAGTCAAAGAAAACTAATTGTTTATTATATCGCGTAGGTTAAAAACATATTTATGCAACTAAGTAGCTGCATATATTCACGACTATATCTGCCAGAAAAGGATTTAAAACGCATTCAATGAACAATAAAATTGACAATGACAATTAACATTTACGTTAACAGACTCTGTTGCGCTAGTAACATTTCATTTTGAGCATAACATGCCCAGTTTCATTTTTGCTCGAGTGTTTTGCGTTTTGCTTTACCGTTTCATTCGTGCGTTGAACCTTGGAGACTTCACATCGAGTTTGGAGGATCAAATCCACGTTGGGTTTTGCTACAACTACAACTGTCATCCACAATACAATACACGCGTTGTGTCTCTGCTGCTTCGCTGGCTGGCTTTGTGTCTGTGTGTGTGTGCGCGCCGTGTTGATTTGGCATTAATTGTAATAACTTTACACTTTTTGTTACAAATAATCGTCGAGCGCCAATAAAACGCAACTGTTAACTGCGCGCCAGCGTCGCTGCTAACGTCGTCGTCGCCGTGTGCGTTGTGTGCAAGAAAAATTTAGTTTACTTAAAATCAAAAGAAAGTTAACCATAAAATTTGTGATATATATTATTTGTATTCGCCACCCCGCCCTGTGCAGTTTTCTACGAAAAGTTTATAATTTATAAGCAATTTTTACACATGTATTTGAATACTTTGTGAAAAGAAAAAAAAAATTCAACCATTAAAAAATTCATTACAACTGTGATTCCAACAAAACTGGCAACTTTGCTTTAAATATATTTTAGCCATTTGCAATATATAAATAATACAAAATACAATAACGTACTTTCCAAGTAAGTGCATTACTTAAGCATTATTTTCTGATGAAAAAATTGTTTAATTTTCGCCTACGTCGTCGCACCACTCACGCGCGCTTATTCACCACCATTAACAGCTAAATTTCAACATGAGCGCAGTGCTGAGCTCACCACTGACAAATCATACTCTCTCTCTCTCTCTCTCTCGCTCTCTACACACGCAGGCACACTCATACACCCATAAGCATACAAATGTTGTGTGCGTGAGCGTGTGCCTTGTACATAAGACAGA